>DF359616.1:30282-53900 GCA_000787875.1 Solanum virginianum
TAACTAATAACGATCAGATTTATACTTTTAGAGACTGAATTTCTCCTCATTAAAGACTTATTTTCTTGTAGTTCCAAGATGGACAGGGCTTAGGGCCCAAAAAAATGCTTTCATAGGTTTAATCTGGCAGTTTATTGAAGGGTAGTTTTGTAATTTTCATCATTTTTATCCCTAAACCCTATTATTTTTGGGGAACAAAAGGGACCCTAAACCAGCCTTAAAGCGCTAAGATCTCTTTCTTCCTTTCATTCTTTCAATTTTAAATTTTCTCTAAGGCAAGACTTTCTTAAGAACAAGCTAAGGAGGCTAGTGTTTCCAAGTGATTTTCTCTTCCAACAACAAATCCACTCATCCAAGGTTCCTAAGTTATGTGAGTTGATTTACGGGTATCCTTGCACCCATAAAATCCTTCATTAAGTATTTTGCCTTTTCTCTAAGTTCCTTTAATATATTATGCATGCTTACAGTGATTTCATGACATTTCATTATATTAAATAATATTCATGATATCTTATGGTATTTTACTAAGTATATGCATGTTTTGAGCTATTGATGATGACCCCAATGATGAGTTTTGATAATGATAAAGCGTGGATTGGTCCTTAAAAGAGAAATTTCTCATGTTTTATGTAATTTATGATTTTTCCATTTAAAAAGCCTAGCCTACCTTGTTTTCAAGTAAAGCTTTACATGATTTATGATGATGATTAGGGCATCAATATTAAGTTTTAAAGTAAAATTTGTCAATGATATAAGCATGTTGACAATTTTCCTAAAAGATGTTTAAATGAGAGGTCCCTAAGATGAAAGGACAATTCTAACTTGGTGTTCCAAAGTTTGAGCTACTTATCATTCTAAGTTATATTTTAAAAGATTCCATAGGATGACTTAGCACTGAGTGGACTTGAGAATTGGTATTCATTCCGCTTGTTGAGTCATAACCCATTAAAGCTAAATCTCAAAGTCCCTAACTATCTATCACCATAGGAGCCCTTGTAGGCTAGGCTAATGGATCTATGTAGACCATTTATGTTATTAAGATGCATGCAAAATTGACAGAGTTCCACCCAACAAGTAGTCTCCCCATGCTAATATAGGGGTTATGTTGGATTGTATGTAATAGCTCACATGGTCTTATATGTCAGTCTTCATTCTTTGATAAGTTTTCATTACATGTGCTTTCTCATGCTTTGAATCCTATTCATATTGAGCTATATTCTTGTACATGCTTAAGCTTACCTTATGTACCTTGCATCTCATATGTACTTATATGCTATGATTATGAATGATGACATTACAATTTTATACATGCATTACATCTCACATCTTAGTAAATTCCCACTTACTAATGCATATTTTGCCTGCATGATTAACCAACTAGAGGTAGGCTCCCCTTCACTATCTCGTGGCTAGTACTCAACATTCAAGACTAGCACTTTTATTTGTGGTGAGCCCTTAGTTAGGGACTCTACCATTTTCCTTCTAGCTTATTTTTTTTGTATTTTTGTGATGATGTATTTATGGCCCTTTTGAGGCATTTACTTTCTTTGTTGTACAATTATGGAGTCTTTTCTATTGATGGAAATTAATTGTATTGGTTCCGTCTACCTATGAATTAGTTTGTATGCTTATGGAAAAAGTATGTTAGTTGTCATGGTGCATTTAATGTTGCTTTATTGATTTAAAAAAGGCCTATAGTCCCTTTCCCATCATTTTCACAAATGTTTTAATTGAGTGCCTATGAATGCATAAGTTGCTTAAGATAACTTGCGTGAGGTGCCTTTGGGTATCTCTTTCTTCATGTGATGACTAGGCCCCTAGGTCGGCTTATTATAAACTTGGTATCAGAGTACGAGATTTTAAAATATTTCTCAAATGTCCATGCATGCCCCGTAGCATAGTCTCATTCAAGGTTGTGAAGCACGCTACTATCTTTAGTAAGGGGATATGAGACGGTTTAGGAAAGCCTTCCCTTCTTTCTTATTCATTTCATGCTTAGAGTTGAATAAGGTTTTTTCTTAACTAATGACGGTTTTTTGCTTATTTGTAGATCACACCGCCATGAAAAGCTCCCCATCAACAAGTCAATCCAAAAAATAAGTTCCTCTACTCTAACAAGATGATGGAGTGTCTCATACGTAGTTCCAAGCCGCCTTTACTTTGTTGGCCAATGTATTGGCCAATCAAGCCAACAGAAAGGTACCTATTCCTCCTGAAGTGCCTACTCTGGCCACTATAGTGTGTTATTTTATGTATATGAACCCCCCTCTCCCAGAGTTTCATGGTTCTATAATAGAGAAGGACTCGATTGATTTTATTTAAGAAAGTTATCGGATAGTTGCGGTGATGACCATTTCATCAGAGGGGAAAGCCAAGTTAGTGGACAGCCATCTCAAAGGGGTCACCAAGATTTGGTATGAACAATGTACAGATGAGAAGGGATAAGAATCGGGTCTTATCAGTTTGGCAGAGTTTAAGCATTCTTTCTTGGACTGGTTTTTCCAATTGAGCTTAGGAGGTAAAGGTCCAAGAGTTTATCATTCTTAAGCAAAGGACAATGCGTGTGAGGTAGTACTCCCTCAAATTCACCAAGCTATCAAAGTATGCTCCCTTTATAGTCGTGGATCCTAGGGCCCAAATGACCAAGTTTATCTCGGTGTCTTTGAGTAGTATCCAACGAATACAAGATGGCTATGCTTGTTTAGGAGATGGAAATCTCCCACTTGATGTCTTATGCAGAGCAAATCGATGAGTGTATAATTTACCCTCATTTATTACTCTTTTCTTATGATTTTGTGTAGTTAATTTTATAACTTGAGGCTAATTTTGCTTTAAATGATGTATATTTCAGTTACATATGCTGTAAATAGAGCTTTGCTGAGAAAAACAGAGATCGAAGCTTAATTGGAGCAAAAAGAAGCTGAATTGCAAAGCAATGTACTTGGAATCATAATACACTTCGTGAACACGAGCTTCAGGCGTGCAGACACAGAGCAGTGGACTGCAAAGATGCATGAATGCGCCTGTTACTAGTGCGCAGGTGGAGCATAGAGAGATAAACATCTACGACCGCAAAATGCTTAGGCGCAATATGGAGTGTTAACTTCAATTGACCTTTGCGAATGTGGTTAAAGCTCTGCAAACACAGATTACTTATGTGACTATTGTCAGTGCAATTATGGGATTTTGCCATTTTCAGTCCCAAAAAGGATCTACATGTACTCCAAGCCTAATTTCAGATACAATTTATTCAATTCATACTTAGAGATAGTGTTCATATGAATTCAGAGAAGAAACACACCACAGTGTAGATTTTGAGTTTTAGGTGAGGATTTAGAGCAAGTTTTCTACAATATCTTGAGTGGATTGAAGAGTGTGGGCTTCCATTGTAAAATCTTTCACTCACTCTTTTTTTTTCTTGTTCTTGTATGCATAAATTATAGATTTAATTGAGATTAGATGTAAAGTATTTATGGGTATTGATTGAATCTCTTACTTTCATGCCTAGTTGATTATTTACTTGCAAAGCAAGTGGGTTTCTTCCTAAATTGCTTTGATTAAATTCAATTGATTTATGTGTTCATGCTTACCTTTATGTTTAACTTATGATATTTGAGGTCACGAACTTTAATCTAGCCATATTGTCGTAATTGAAATGTGGATACAAGCAACCTAACCTCCCCATAGAGTTTATTTGATGCTAAGTGTGATGGATCGGTTGAGATTTGATTGATTCTCATGTTCCCTATCCTTGCTTGATTAATCCTTATCACATTTTCCCTTAGGAGTAGTTTTAGTTTAGTTCTCCCCCTAATTAGTTAGAACTCACTTTGTATTCCCTTGTCATATCAGAATTGGTAACTATCAGTTCTTACTTGATTTAATCATCGACACATTATTCCCTATGGGATTCGACCCAACTCTTCTATTGGGTAAATATGTTGACGATGATTGTCCCTATGTTCATTAGTGATGTAGGCCTAAAGGTCATAAATATTGGCACCGTTGTCAGGGAATAATAGGCTTATTGAGTTGATTTAGTAATTATAGTTTACTATTTTTAATACGGTTTATGAGTAATTCTTTGTTGATAAACTTAAACCATTTTTCCGTCTCCTTCGAAATAAAGTACATCAAGGTAAGCAAATTGGTGTTGAGGATATAAATGGAGACAATAGTGTTGTGAGTCAAAGATGGCTCATGGACTTAAGTCTAAGACTTGCCACAGAAGTAGCTCATAGAAATCAATTGCTCAACATAAGGGATGATTTCTAATGCTTGCTCGTTGCTAGAGGTTATGAGTTGGGCCATTTTGAATGGGAAGTTGATGTCCTAGAGGTTGACTTGAAGCTAAGCAAAGGAGTAAGTAAGGCTCCCTACCCAGTGGTCATCGACTATGAGTTAGAGTCTCAAGAAAAAGGAATGGTGCTAAATGTGGATGAAATATTTGGTGAATTAATATCATCAAGGCTAATAATCATCCAAGAGGCCAAAATTGAGGAAATCCTACTAAAGTTGCATGAAGAAGCCATAGAGATCATCAATAACAACTTTGGTTCATTGGAAATTAGGAGTTTTGCTTACTTAGAGGTCATGGAGTATGAAATCTATTTTGAAAAAGGTCTCTTGATACTCTCATGTGTACAAAAAGAGAATAAAAAAAAAGTTGATGTCAAGTTGGGTAGAAAATTCAAGTCCTCAAAGTGGAGAGATTGATGGAGAATATTGATGATATCTCATGATCCCCATAAGCTCAATCAGAAGATCATCTTGAAGTTGGGGAGAAGATTCATCGCCTTAAAATGAAAATACAAAAAAGGTAGTGAATCAATTTTGTTCAAATCTTAATTTCTTCGATTGGTTTTACATTTTGAATTTTTAGTGTAGCTTCTTGATTTTAATCTTAATTTTATGTTAACCCTTACATTTTTCAAGTGTTTTGTAGTGGTTTTGCACATGTTTAGAAGTGTCAAAGTGATGGGAGATGATGATTTAGTTGGAAACACCATTAAAAAGGCAAAAGGATGAGACTAGGGTCATTTTGATCGTACATTGGGGCCCAGGCATCGCCTATCACTTATGGGTTGATCATCTAAAAGGGCCTGGGACCACCCAAGTTGCAAAAACTTAGCCCAGGACTGGTACCCATTTGAGGTCTGCAAACGCGGTCTTAAGTTCTTGAATGCGGAGTGTCCAGAAAAGGTGGAGAGGCGCGAAGGCGACTAAATGTCGACAAAGGTAGAGGCTTGACTACGCGTAGTAAGTGACAAGACAAGTTACTTGTGACATTGTCTTACACTTTCAAAAAAAAGAAAGAATGAGTTAAAGATAACAAATGCTCAACACTTCCTTTCAACTTAGAATCCCAAGGTAAAATTCTTAAGCCTTCTTCATCATCCTTTTTGGTTCTCCATTCAAAGGTATGTTCACCCTACTCCATCTTCATTCTCATTCAACAATGATAACCTGTGCAAGCATGAAACTTTCATGACAATGGTGATGCTTCCTAAATCTTTCTTGCCATGGTTGTGAAATTGTGAAATCCTGTGGGTCCTATCTATTGTTGTTTATTGGGATTCATTTTTTGTTATTATGGTGTCTCACCTCTAGGAATTTTTGGGAGTTGATTTTTAGGGTTAAATATTAAAAAAATGAAGTGTATTTTATTGTTAAAATGCTGAATGTTTTCTGGGTAGTGATTGAATGTTATTGAGGGTAGTCTTGGGGCAATTATTTTATCAAATCATTGCTATAAATGTATGGATTTTTATATATTTGACGAAATGCCTCTAGAATTTTGGAAATATTTATAGGTGACACTTAGTCTTCGTGAGCGCAGTGTTCTAGAAACTCTTTGCTCTATGTGCATGTGGAATATTAGAGCGTCCTAAACTCTATGAATGCGCCAGCATAGTCGCGAATGCAGTGTATAATGTGTCACTATTCAAAAACAATAACACTTCACTAACTGATCCAAACTTTTTCCGATCAACTCTCTTGGTCTAAATGCTTCCTAATATATGATTATAAATGTCTATAAGAGTTTTTTTGTTGTGTTGGCTTTGATTATAGGTCTTATTGGTTGAAAATAGATTCCCACAACACACTTAACGAAAGTGAAATCCTTCGAAGGTGGGTAAAGATGACTACTTTGACCAAAACAGATTTCTCTCAGCCCAATATGCCCAAACATATGATGAATACTCTGGTCATATTGTGATTAGAGAGAGGGTTTTCTTGGACAAAGTAAAAGAGAAGATGCCAGAATTTTTTGGTTGATTACAATCTTCAGGTTGGATGTGCTTTTTAAAAGAGCTGATTACAACCAACCACACCATAGTAGCCAAGTTCTATGCTAATTTTTTTAAGACTAACTTTGGAGAGGAGATGGTTACCATGATACGAGGAGTGAGAGTCAACTTTAGCCTGAACCACTATCAAATGTTATCTATGAGCTGTCGGATGCTAACAATCGAGTGTATAGAGAGAGATTTTGAGAGGTTGGCATTCAGTGGTTGGTAGACAAATTGCATGATAGTGTTCCTCCTAATTGGTTCGCTTCACATAGAGGAGTTGATTCACATGATTTAATGGTGGAAGCTAAGTATTAGCTTTCCATCATTTGTGCTTGAGTCATTCCCTCTACACATGATACGGAGGTAACTTTGGACCAGACACTTGTTATTTCTGCTCTCTTGGATGGTCTGCAGGTTAATATAGGATAGATTATAGTTGATTAGATTATAGAAGTAATGCAAGGGAGGGCCAAAAGCTTAGTATACCTCTCATTGATTTCCAGACTATGCTATGAGGTAGGGGTATCTGTCCTACCTATTGATGAGGAGAAGAAGCTGGCCAAGGACATATATCCACTAAATAAGGGAGGTGACCTAAGGTGATAGAAGAAGAGAGGGATTGATATATTGGATCCCTCTTTTGTGTAGTTCACTAAGCCAGGATCAGAGGCTGGAGGATCTAGTTTAGGAGCTATAGGTTCTTCAAGTTCTAGAGGACCACTTTAATTTTGTCCTCCTACAATGAGCTACTTGTCCTCCCAGATCCATGGGATAGATGACCAGATGCAGGTAGCTTGCTGCAGCCCTTCCTCTAGAACCACTAGGAGCTACAATAGAGGATCAGCCTATACTTGCATCAGTTGCAGCCGCTCAGAGCGTTATGAGTGATCGGCACAAGGACATGAGTTGAAGAGAGGGACTAATGTGCTGTCAAAATACAACATATTTGATGCCTAAAACAAGGGATTTTTTAAGGTCTTAATGCGACTTTTTATGGTTCTTATGTGTTTTTGTGTTAGTTGTGCAAAAAATACAAGTTGGCATGATTTTGGGAAGAAAAGTGCAGATTTTGATCAAGTCAGGTCCTATGAGCCATCCTACGAGTTATAACTCATGCTCTGAATCGTATGATGCCCTTCTTAACAAATTCCAGAGAGAAAAATAAAAAATCTGAGAAGTGGAGGTCAGCCATATGAGGCCACTCCTACGACTCGTAGGTCACACTACGACTCATACAGAAGGGGTCGTAGCAAGGAACAGTGACCCAAAAGTTTAGACTAAGAATTGAGGGCCTAGACTATGAGAAGAGCATATGAGTCGTAGACTAAGGAATGACTTATAATAATGGGTCATAGCAGTCAAGTGTAAAATACCAAATGTTGACAACAAAACCCCGATTACAACTCGTAGGTCACCCTACAAGATGTATCTGTGAGACAAAATAATTGCCAGCTGTATTTTCTATTTAATATTTAGGGTGTTTTGGTAACTAGTATAAATAGATAATGTTAGTTTTTTTTAGAGAGATTAGATATTCAGAGATGCTTGTGAATATTCTAAGAGCATTTTAGGGTTTAGTGTAGATTTTTATCTTTCAATTTGAAGATCCACTTTTGGGGAATTTAAAACCCACATTGAACTCATTTATTACTAATCCAAACTTGTGGGTTTCAACTTGAAGCTGTTCTTGCTTTTCATTGTTTTGGATAAACCCTCAACTATGTTTTTCTTGTTCATTGTTGTTGATTTTGCCTTAGCCATGACTAGCTAAGCACCCACAACTTAGGCTTGTGGCAACCATGAGTAGTTGACTTGATACAACCTAGACTTTGTGCATTTCTTTGATTGGAGTTTTGCATGTATTGTTTATTTCCCTTAGTTTTGATTATTGTTTGGTGGTGGCTAACACCAAACCCCGCCTACTATCATTATCCTGACCAAGGTAGTGAAGAATAGGAAAAGGAAAGTAATGACAAGATTCGATTGATGTGTTCCTATCTAATTAATCGAACCTGACCAAGGGGAGGTTGACTGGGACTATGGATAACGGTTAGTTGCCACACCATGATTGTCAACCAAGCGCTATAGTGGACTTCGACCTTCACCTTCACAAGAGGGCTGGAAGAACCTAAGTTACAGTCTTGCATGCGAATTCCTAATTAGAATCATGTTGTTTAGGGTAATAGATTCAACGAATCATGGGGAACATAATTCCCAAGTTGTCCCCAAATTCGACTGTCTTCTTACGTAAATAGCATAGTGTTTATTTTTGTTCTTTATTTTGAATCAGAAACCCCCCCCCACATTTTAGAGAATATAGTGCTCAATGCTTGAAATGATTGCTAGTGGATCAACTTGGTCAAGCCTCGTATTTCCTATGGATTTAACCCTAACCTTCGGTTAGGTTTATTACTGACTGTGACCGCTTTGTTATTGAAGCATGAACATAAAAAATTATGGCGCTGTTGCCAGGGAATACAACTAGGTTCTTAACTTGATTTCACTAGTAGTTAATTCAAGTGTTAATTTCTAGATTCTCTTGTATTTTACTTTTATATTTTGTTTTTGTTGTTTAGTATTATTTATAGGGTACACTAGGTTGTATGCCCAAATAAGGAGCCAGGAAAATCCCTTAGCTCCGATCAATTTGTAGATCCATCAACTCATTAGAAGAATGGCTCATGTGAATAAGGATGTTACAGTTGAGAAAGGATTGAATGTGAATGATGATGATATAGGAAGAGAGGAGAATCCACCACCAAGGGACGATAGGCCACAACTTAGGGATTTTAATGAAAACACTTATGGTTGGAATCAATATCGCTTGAACCCTATGACCATGGACGTTACTGGTGTTATAATGTTTCCACCATTACTAGAAAATGCTAAGTTCACGGTGTCGAGTGGATTACTTCAAATACTCCAAAACCGTGGTTTGTTCACATGGTTACCTTTAGAGGATCCCCTCGTCATCTCCATAATGTTATCTTAGTCTGCAAAATTGTCATGGGGACACAAAATCTTTCTCTGGATGTAGTTGGTTTGCGGGTGTTCCTATTGTCAATAACTGGTAATGCAGCTGTGTGGTTGTCTGATCTTCCTCCAGGTATAAGAACAAGCTGGGCAGAGCTTGATGCAGGTAGCTTGCTGCAGCCCTTCCTGTCTGATCTTCCTCCAGGTATAAGAACAAGCTGGGCAGAGCTTCAAAGAGTGTTTCTAGAGAGGGATTTTCCAAGGTCAAAGAAGCTTAGGCTCAAAGAGCAGATAAACAATTTTGAGCAATTGCCCCGTGACTCTATTAGTACTACATGGGAAAGTTCACTAAATGCTTAAGGATGGTTCCCGACCATAAGATCGTTGATAATGCCTTGGTTGAGATTTTCTATCAGGGCCCGCTTAACGAAAATAGTCAAGCTTTTGCCGATAAAATCATGGGAGACATGTTTCTTGACCAACCTTTTGCATTGATAGCTGCAAGGATGGAGCAAGTGGTTAAAACAAATATAGCATGGGGTCAAAGAGAGTGAGGTGCAATAAAGACTTCTTGTGCAGTCAACACTAACAATGAGCAAGCAAAGGTCAACAAGGAGAACATAGAACAACTTTCTCAACTTCGTACGAGTATGGATTTGGTCTTAAAGCAAAATCAAGCGAGTGTTCAAGAGGTAACCCACCAACCTCCTAAGGCACCCATGTATGAAAAACCATTCTTTGATGAAGATGGTTGCTTTGTGAGTAACCAAACGGTGGGGTTTCACAACAACCCCTAAGGGTCCAACTCGGACTATTGGAGGGAAGGTTCTGAAAATCAAGGTCAGAACAACAATCGTGATGGTGCATATAGAGATAACTGAGGTGGTTACTATAAAAGGGAGAGAGTACCAGATGTTGAATGGGGTAGAAGAGATGGTTATAAAAGTGGTCCTTATGTGCTGCCACACAATTGTGATGGCAAGCCAAATACTTCTAGGATTGAAGAGATATTTGACAAGTTGTTGAAGAGAGCCAACCATCAAGATGAGACTTTGAAATGAATGAAATTGGCCATTTCAAGTATAAACCAAAATATAGATCTCACTTGGTGGCTATTAAACAATTGGAACAACAATTTGGGCAAGTGTCTTCGCAATTGAACCAACGCCAAAAGGGCACTTTACCAAGCAATACAGTACAAAATCCCAGGAATGAGGGGCATTGGATGGCAGCCATGACTAGAAGTGGTAAAAATTCCATCGATCCCTATTTGCCGATGGTTGATAATGAAGCTTGTGAGAAGGATATTGATAACCAAGTTGTGGTCAAGAAAGAAGGTTTGGATAGTGCCGAGATGCAAAGAGAAGAAGTTAGAGAGCATGAAACGGCTAAGATGATCCCAAAACCTCCTCCACCCTTCCCTCAAAGACTTAAGAAGAAAGAGGAGGATGGCAAAATCAAACACTTTCTTTCAATATTAAAGCCATTATCTATCAACATTACTTTTCTAGAAGCTTTAAAAAAGATGCCCAGATAAGCCAAATACATGGATTTAGTGATAAAGAAGCATACATTGAGCCAAGAGCTTTTGTAAGAGCTCTAACAATGTAGTGCCATCATGACCAAATGGCTTAGTCAAAAGTGAGAGGATCCCGGTGTATTCACTATCCATACCATTGGTGATGTGGAATTCACAAGAGCATTATGTGACTTACGAGCAAGTATCATTGTAATACCTCTTATTATGTTCAAAAAGCTTGGTCTTGGTACTCCTACTCCCATAAGAGTGTGGTTGCACATGGCAGATAGAACCATAAAAAAGTCGGAAGGGATACTTTTTGATGTGCTTGTAAAGGTTGATAAATTCATCTTTCCTTCAGACTTCATGATACTTGATTGTAAGGTTGATTTAGTGTTGCAGCACAACTTTAGATTGCCTCCCAAGAAACGCTTGATTTATTGTTGCAGCACAACTTTGTCATTTGCCATCATCAGAAATCTTCAATGGCCCCAATGTTTCATTGATTGGTGGATGTCAAACATAACTTCTACATCATTGACCCTGAACCGAAGTTGATTCGAATCCATATCTACCAAGGCTCTCCTAGTGGCCTGAAATGGTCTTCCCAATATAATGGGCGCCTCAAAATCAACCTTATTGAAAATCCAAGGCAATCCAAGGTTCTAAGGCAATCCAAGGTATGCCCCTTGTTTCTCTTATTGAAAATAAATTCATTTTGAGGACAAAGTATTTTGTTTTGGTGGGGTATGGACAGTTATGGATTAGGGTGATGTCTGAGTAGCCTCGAGTCCATAACTTCTCATATCTTTGATCCCAAGGTTTTCTTGCCGTGTTTCTTTTCCCTTGTGGATGTTTTAATTTCTATTAAACCAGCATGTTTAGGTAGTTTAGATACTTTGTACATATATAGTGATTATTATCTGTTGGCATGTACACAATCTTGATTGGTTTTATGAATATTTTGAAAATTGGGTACCCTCAAAATTTTTGAGATTGTTGTTTGCCAGTGCAATCTTGCATATGATTATTTGACAATGTTTATTCTGATAAAGAGAAGGCAAGTTGAAACTTGAACTATGACCTTCAAGTCCATGTTGATTTTGTATGCAATGCCATGTGTGTGAGCCTATATTGTCATATTCTTGCATTGTGTATTGACTCAGAACTTACCTTGTTACTCTAAAAGTGGACTAGAGATGTGGTAGATTGGGAAAGGTCTTAGGCCTTTGCTCTTTTAGTGAGCTCACTTTTGCCTAAATAACCTACCAAATGTGATAGTTGATCCCTTATTCCAAATGTTTGAGCATTTCATGTACCTATTCTTTCTTGACACCTAGCTGGCCTAGCCTTGTTTTCTGAAATACTCTAGTATTGGCCCTGGACTATCCTTAAACACGTGAACCTTGATTGAGGCAAAAAGCCAAAGTTGAGGGTGGCTACAAGTAGAGGCCCTGGTTTAGGGAATAGATATTGTACACTTCACCTTAGACTAAAAGCCTAAGTTGAGGGTGAGGGTGGCCATTATTTTGGTAAAGTAATGAAAATAAGGTGGTTTGTTGGGAAAGAAAGCAAGAAAAGAAAAATCATGTGTGCGGTGAGAGAAAAAGAAAAGAAAAGTGCCTTGGATCGAAAAGAATAGCAAGATGAGTTTGAAAATGAGACACAACTGAAAAAGGAAAAGAAAGCAGCCGAAAAAGCTTGAAAAGGAGAAATGAGGGAGGATATAATGAGAGGTTGAGTTATGGAGGTAATATTAGTGAAAAACCTGGTTCAAGGACAGGTTTTAGTCACTACTTACCTAAAATGCCATACCAATGCCCCATGAGCATACGTTACAAGTCCATTAAGTCCTAAAGTGATCCTTGCTCAACTAGCCAACTGTCTAGAGTTTGAGTATAGGGGCAAGCCTATAGTGTCAGCTATCATGCATAAATTTCATTTGTGAGAGTGAGAATGCTTGCACAGTCCCTGAACTTTGATTGCTTTTTGAGTGTAACATAGGGACTTCTTTTTTGTGAGGGCATTTGCATTATATGATTGACATGTGACTTGTTTCATTATTATGGATTGATTATGCTCCTTCACTTGTCATAGTTGGATTGTCAGATGCATCATTGTATTTTGGTTTGCTTGGTGGCTATGCAATCAAGTTTTGAAAATGAGAGTTGGGTACTTGAATTGGAGCTAAGTGCTGTATATGCCATTAGAGTAGATGCAATGTGTTTCTCATTGTCTACTTAGATCGAGTCGTCGCTTGAGGACAAGCAACAGTTCTAAGTTGAAGGTGTTGATGTGCTGTAAAAATACAGCACATTTGATGCCTAAAACAAGAAATTTTTGCAAGTTCTTAATGTAACTTTTTATAGTTGTTATGTGTTTTTGTGTTAGTTCTGCAGAAAATACAACTGGGCATCAATTTAGGAAGAAAAGTGCAAATTTTGACCAAGTCAGGTCCTATGAGCCATCCTACAAGTTGTAGCTCATCCTATGAGTCATATGATGCCCTTCATAGCAAGTTCCAGAGACCAAAATAAAAAATCTGAGAAGTGAAGGTCAGCCATACGAAGCCACCCTAAGACTCATAGGTCGCAATAAGACTCGTACAAAAGGGGTCATAACAAGGAATAGTCAGCCAAAAATTTGGACCAAGAACGAAAGGCCTAGACTACGAGAAGAGCATACGAGTCGTAGCCCAAGCAATGACTCATAAAAGTGGGTCATAGCAGTCAAGTCCAAAATACCAAATGATGACTACAAAATCCCTATTATGACTCACAGGTCACCCTACGAGTCATATCTGCAAGACATAATAGCTGACAACTATATTTTCTATTTAATTTTTAGGGTGTTTTTACAACTAGTATAAATAGATAATATTAGATTTTTTTGTAGAGAGATTCGACATTCAGAGATACTTGTGAATATTCTAAGAGCATTTTTAGAGTTTAGAGTAGATTTTTATCCTTCAATTTGAAGACCCACTTTTGGGGGGATTGAAAACCCACATTGTACTCATTTGCCACTAATACAAACTTGTGGGTTTCAACTTGAAGGTATTCTTAATTTTCATTATTTTGGGTAAACCCTCAACTATGTCTCTCTTATTCATTGTTGTTGATTTTGCCTTAGCCATGAGTAGCTAAGCACCCACAACTTAAGGTTGTGGGAACCATAAGTAGTTAGTTTGAAATAACCTAGACTTTATGCATTTCTTTGGTTGGGGTTTTGCATGCATTGTTTATTTCCCTTCGTTTTGATTGTTTTTTGGTGGTGGCCAACACCAAACCCTTCCTACTATCACTATCCTGACTAAGGTAGTGACGAATATGAAAAGTCAAGTAAATGACAGGATTAGATTGATGTGTTCTCGTCTAATCAAGCGAACCGAACCAAAACAGGTTGACTAGGACAATAGGTAATGGTTACTTGGCACGCCATGGGTGCCGACTAAGTGCCATAGTAAAATTCGACCTTCACCTTCACAAAAAGGCTAGAAGAACCTAAGTTTCTATCATGTATGCAAATTCCTAATTAGGGTCATGTTGCCTAGGGTAATTGAGTCAACGAATCATGGGGAACACAATTCCAAAGTTGTCTCCAAATTTGATTATCTTTTTGCGATAAATAGTGTAGTGTTTATTTTTGTTCTTCATTTTGAACCACAAACCCCCTCCCCCCATTTTAGAGAATATAGTGATCAATGCTTGAAATGATTGCTAGTGGATCAACATGGTCAAGTCCCATATTTCCTGTGGATTCGACCCTAACCTTCGGTTATATTTATTAGTGACTACGACCGCTTTGGTATGGGAGCATGAACATCTCGGACATGTTGAGTGGTGGCAGAGGAAGTTCAGGACATATGAGAAGAATAAAAGTAGATACGTGAACAAGATGATGAGAAAGTTGAGGTAAATTTTTGGGTCCAATTCTTCAAATCTCAATGATGAATTGATCATCTCTTCTAGTTTGAGTGTGTAGTGATCATTTTAAGGAGTAATTTGTATTCTCTTTTACTTTATAATTATAATATGAGGACACAATACCATTTTAGTTGGGGTGCTCTTATGACTTGATTTGATTATATATCTTTGGCACTCGGATTTTTCCCTTGAATACTCTGAATTGATTTTCACTCATGTTGGTTTTGGTATGTATGTGCCCTTATCGTGCTTTATTTATTATGATTATGGTATGCCCTTGTTGGGCTTGTGTATATTATGTTTGGGAGTAGTTATTTTATTATATTTGATAGCTTTTTGATTTTTCTTTTGGATGGTATGTATAATTGATGGTTCCAGATGATGGACTGAGTAACTACATTCTTAAGGGAAAATCATTGATTGAGTGTGTGAGTGCCTGAGTAAAATATGGTCTTTGGTGATGTCTGAGTAGCCATTGACACTTGTTGGAGCTATACTTTGGGATTGTTACTTGATTGGTGCCGATATATTCAGTCAAGCATTGTGGATTATGAAAAAGTCATGCCCTTCCATTTTTTAAAAGTTAAATGGTGTTGGAATGATCTTGAAAGAACACTTTGACTCTTTTTGTGACTCTTATTCAGTAGATGGATATATTTGAAAAATGAGTCTCTTGTGCTTGACTTGAGAGTGATATTGACCCTTTTTGGCTTGATTTGCATGTCATGTGTATGGTGAGTCCTTGTTTTGTTCATTGTCTACACTTGTGTCTCCTAGAACTTGGCTTGTTGGTCTTGAGATGTTGGCCTTGATAGACTTCGGTTGTAAAAATGATCTTAGGCATTCTTTGGTTTAAATTGAGTCCACTTGTCCTAAATTACCTTTTGAATTGATTTTATCCCTAGTGTCCCTTTTTGAGCCTAATCCTTTTCATTGACAATCTAAATTATAAGCCTTGGCCCTTTTTGAAAAAGTCAACCTTCTCTTGACCCCTTATGCCTCCTTAAGCTTGATATGTTTATGACAATTGAGGCTTTAAACATAAGTTGGGGGTGATGTAGAAGAAAAGGAACTACTTGAAATGAAAAGAATCCTCCAAAAAGTTGAAAATGGTTGCAGCTGGGACATCAAAGTTGAAAAAAATAAGGGTTAAATGCACATTGGAGTGAATATACAAAAAAAAGAGTGGAAAAGTTTTAAAGAAATGGATGTTGTGTATAGAGCTTTTGAAGGGTTAATCACTATTGCCAAAATGTATCCTACTTTACCCATAAGTCTACATTACAAGCCTAAAAAGCTCTTTGAGATTTTCAATCTAATGAAATTGAGTCAATGTTGATTGAAAATAAAGGCAAGCCTATGGTGTGACAATTGTGTGCATAAAATGTTCTTTTGACAGTGTGAGTGTTTGAGTCCTTGTCCCTTATTCATTGTACATACTTGTGCGTTTTAGGGACTTTCTTCCTTTGTGTGAGGACATACAAGTTGAGAAGGATTAGTGATATTGATGCTTTCCAAGGTTGAGTCAAGTGGAACTTGGTTAGTTGACTAGAAGTTTGAGTCATATCTTGAGAACTTGCGTTGTTTCTTGATCATCCTTGGAATTTAGTTTAGAATTGAAAAATGATCTTTTGAAAGTGAGGGATTTACTTCTTAGACACTCACATACTTGTTCTAACTTTGGTACTAACCATTGTCATGATCATGATTTAGTTACCAAAAGTGAGTTGGGATTATTGTGATTAAAGTACTAGCCTCCTGAGTTTGATTTTCTTTTGTTTGAGGACAAACAAAGTCTTAAGTTGGGGATATTGATGAGTTTATAATTTACATTAATTCGTTACTCTTTTTTATGATTTTGTGTTGTTAATTTCATAACTTGAGGCTAGTTATGCTTTGAATGGTGTATATTTCAGGTACATATACTGCAAATAGAGCATTGCTTAGAGGATCTAAGATCAGGGCTTAATTGAAGCAAAAAGAAGCTGAATTGGAGAACAATATACCTAACATCATAATATACTTCGTGAACGTGACCTTCAGACTTACAGACGTGGAGTAGCGGATAGCATATGGGCGTGAATGTGCTTGTCATTGGCACGTAGGGGGAGGATAGAGAGACAAACATCCACGATTGTGGAATACTTAGGCACAAATGCAGAGTTTTAACTTCAGTTGGCCTCTGTGAATGTAGAGTTCTTATGTGACCAGCATTGCGGCATTTATGGGATTTCACCATTTTGAGTCCCAAAAAGGATATACACACATTGCCAGCCGAATTTCATAAAAATTCATTCAATTTATACCTAGAGATATTATTCATATAAATTTAGAGAGAGGAAACACACCTTAGTGTAGATTTTGAGTTTAGGTAAAGAGTTAGAGCAAGTTTCTATAATATCTTATGTGGATTGAAGAGTGTGGGCTTCCATTGTAAAATCTTTTACTCACTCTTTATTTTCTTGTTCTTGAATGCATAAATTATAGATTTAATTGAGCTCGAATGTTAAATGGTTTATAGGTTTTGATTAAATCTCTTGCTTTCATGCTTAGTTGATTATTTACTTGTAAATCAAGTGGGTTTCTCCCTAAATTGCTTTAAGTGGATTCAATGATTTATGGGTTCATGCTTACCTTCATGTTTAACTTATGATTTGAGGTCATAAACTTGAATATCGCTTAGAACTTCAATAATTACATTAATTTGAGTAGTTGAAGAGGAGGGTTTGTATGATGGTCATGGGTTTATGTGTTGAGGTCCTTAAAATGGGTTCAACTGCTAAGGTTTTAGGAGTTTTGCTCATGAGGTGCTCAAGCCAGGCGTGCCTTTGAGTGGTTCGCGTATAGATGTTGTAACAAGCTTTTGCAAAATACCATATTATCATAATTAAAATGTGGTTACAAGCTACCTAGCCTGCCCTTAGAGTATATTTGATGTCAAGTGTGATTGACCGATTGAGATTTGATTAATTCTCTTATTCCCTATCCTTGCTCCCTTCTTTGATTAATCCTTACCCCATTTTCCCTTAAGAGTAGTTTTAGCTTAGTTCTCGCTCTAGTTAGTTAGAACTTGCTGGGTATTCGCTTACCCAATTGAAATTAGTAACTATCGATCCTTACTTGATTTAATCGACAACATATTATTTCTTGTGGGATTCAACCCTGACTGGTTTGTTTACATTTATTAGTGATGTAGGCCTGAACGTCATCACAAATTGAGTAGAGAAGCTTTAAAAGAGTGCAAGGGAGTCCAAGAGGGCTCGAGTTGAGGGTGGGAGCTACTCTCACCAAAGGAGAAGGGGTCACAGGTTTCAACGTGGCCAAAAGCAAGGTGGCCAAGGATCCACTAACATTGTTCTTCCCTAGTCTACAAAGGATAAGGGGGTTACTCCTAAGCCCCAAAACCCTGGTTGCCCCAAGTGTGGAAGACTCCATAAGGGAGAATGTGTAGCCGGGTCCAATACTTACTTCAAATTTGGAAATCTCGAGCATCATGCTAGAGATTTTAGAAGTGATGGAACAAGGCCCCAAGTCCAAGGTGGGCAAGCTCAAGGTGCCCAAAGGACCAACCAGTTCAATTCTCTTCATAGTCGCCAAGTGGTTAAAGAGGCTACAGATGTTGTCAATAGTAGGTTAAGAATTATTGATTATGATGCATATGCAATTTTTGATCTAGGAGCAAATTTTTCTTTTATTATCCCATTCCTTGGTAATAAGTTTCATGTATGTCTCGAAGTCCTCCATGAGCCCTATGAGGTAAGTAACCCTATAAGAGAGTCCATTATAACTCAAAGAATCTGTAGAGATTTTTCTGTCTGCATCTTACATAAAGTGGTCTCCTGTGACTTAGATGAGCTTTCAATGGTAGACTTTGATATGATTCTTGGGATGAATTGGTTGCATGCTTCCTATGTTTCCATTGATTATAGAACTCATAGGGTCAAGTTCTAATTTCCAAATGAGCCAATTCTTGAGTGAGAGGGTAGTAAGTCTTCATGTAGGAGTTAGTTTGTTTCCTTTTTAAAAGGCCATAAATGATTTCCAAGGGGTGAATCTACCACCTAGTAAGAGTCAAAAATGTCACTTCTGAGGTTCTTCCTCTTGATTCGGTCCTCATTGTTAATAAGTTTCCCGATGTCTTTCTAGATGAGTTACTAGGTATTCCTTCTAAAAGAGAAATAGGCTTTGGCATAGACCTCCTACTCGATACTCAACCTATCTCAATCCCTCTATATAGTGGCTCCTACGAAGTTAAAGGAACTAAAGGAGAAATTGAGGAACTTGCTAGAAAAAGATTTTATTTGACCTAGCCGGTCTCCATGTGGTGCTCCGATTTTATTTGTAAGGAAGGAAGATGGGTTGCTTTGTATGTTCATTTACAATCGACAACTCAATAAGATCATCATCAAGAATAAGTATCCCTTTTCGAGAATAGATAATTTTTTGATTAATTCCAAGGGGCTACACACTTCTTCTAAGTTGACTTGAGATCTAATTATCACCAATTGAGGGTAAGGGAAAGTAACATTCCTAAGATGACATTTTGGACTAGGTATGGTCACTTTGAGTTCGTAGTGATGTCGTTTGGTCTTACTAAAGCACCATTGATATTTATGGAATTAATGAATAGGGTATTAAAGCCCTACCTAGACATGTTCGTCATGGTCTTCATTGATGACATTCTTATCAACTTCCGAGGTGAGCAAGAGAATATGGAATATTGATGGTGGTATTGCAAACCCTAAGGGACAAAAATCTTTATGAAAAATTTGACAAATGTGAGTTTTGGCTAGATAAGGTTTCCTTCTTTTGGCATGTGGTATGTAGTAAGGGTATCAATGTTGATCCTAAGAAGATCGAAGCGGTGAGAAATTGGCTAAGACCATTGAATCATATTGACATAAGGTATTTCTTAGGCCTAGCCAGTTACTATAGAAGGTTTGTGCAAGACTTCTCTTCCATTTCATCCCCACTCACCAAGTTGAATCAATAGAAAGCTAAGTTTGTATGGACAAATAAACGTGAGAGAAGTTTCCAAACTTTAAAGGATCTATTCACTTCATCCCTAATATTAATATTACTAGAAGGAAATGATAGGTTTATCATGTATTATGATACATGACGGATTGGGTTGGGTTTTGTGCTGATGCAAAATAGTAAGGTAATTCCTTATGACTCAAGGAAATTGAAAGTACATGAAAAGAATTACCCGACTTATGACCTTGACCTTGTAGTGGTGGTGTTTGCCTTGAAAATTTGGCGATATTACTAGCATGGGGTTCATGTAGATGTCTTCACCGACCACAAGAGCCCCCAACATGTTTTCACCTAAAAGGATCTCAATTTGAAGCAACGAAAGTGGCTAGAGCTACTCAAAGATTATGAAATGAGTGTTAAGTATCACCCTAGAAAGGGCAATGTGGTGGCCAATGCCCTTAGTAGAGTTTACACGGGTAGTATGTCTCTCCTTGAGGATGATGGAAAAAGAAAGTTGGCCAAAGATGTTGATAGGTTGGCTAGATTGGGAGTAAAATTCAGTGAATCTGGAAATAGTGGTCCAATGTGATGTGCTATCAAAATATAACACTTTTGATGCTTAAAACTTGGAATTTTATGTGCTTTTAATGCGATCTTAGTAGATTTAATTTGTTTTTGTGTTTGTTTTGTAGGATTACAGGGTTGTCACAATTTTTGGGCAAAGTGTAAAGAAGTTGAAGTTCCATGAGACCCTTTACGAGTCATAGAGGATTCTACGAGCCGTAAGGGTGGTCTCAAGTATAATTCTAGTGAAGGGTTGATTTTGAACTTAAGTCTATGAACATGCAGATGAGCACGTAGAAGACTTCATGAGTCGTTGACTTGGTATCGTGTCCTGAGGATCAGAAAGTGGAGACTTGCAGAAAAAACCATCAGATGAAACCCCCTATGGGGCGTAGAACTTTATACACGCCGTAGAGGGATGTCATAGAAGATAGTCCCAGAATTGAAGCAGCAGTCCCCAAAAGCCCAATTATGGGCTGTAAAATGTTTACGACCCGTAAATTCCCTCGTAGAGCCTACCGACCTAGTTATCCTATTTCTTTTAGGTTTTGTATTTCAAAAGATATAAATAGGATTTTTTGGTTATTTTTTAAAAAGAGATAGAGGAGAGAAGGATGAAAAATAGTAGAGAGAACATTGGAGAGCTTGAGAAACACTTGTAAGACTTTATTGCATCTTTTGATTTTAGTCTTGTGATTCTCATTGAAGAGTTTGCATTTCTTTGTTCTTTATTCTTTTGGGTAAGTGCTCAATTATGTTATTCAAATTCATAGGTATTGTAATTACACTGATCATGAGTAGCTAAATCCACAACTAGAGTTATAGGAACCATGAAGAACTAAAAAGGTAAAACTGGATAATTCATAATTCTTGGAAAGTGTGCATACATGTATTAATTAATTCTTTTTGTATTTAATGTTTTCTAGTGGTCCAAAATTAGAACTTGCATAGTGTTCTTGACTGGATCATGTAGTAAAGAATAGGAAAAGAGTTTAATTAACAAGATCTGATCAATGTTTTTCGTCTATTCAACCGAACTGGGCCAAGGGGAGGTTGTAGTGGAATAATAGGTAAGGGTTCGTAATGTTACTATAGGGATGGACCAAATCATGGAGTGAAATTCGCTTCTCAGTTGGGCTAAAGGGTATGGTAAATTTAACTTATCATTTTGTATGCTATAGACTTGAAAAAAAATTGATTATCTGGTAATACTGAGTTAGGGAATCATTACAAACACAATACCCTAGTTACTCTTCATACTAGTTTAACACTTGTCTTAGTTTAGGATTGCTTTTTATAGTTGTCATAAACCCGCCCTCTTTTGGAGAGATAAGTTGGTTAGTCAACTCAAATTGCAAATGAATTCTTCTAAGTCTACCATATTTCCTGTGGGTTCGACCCTAACTATGGTTATGTTATATATCTTGGCAATGACTGCTTTAGTCTAACAAAGAAAGAGTAGCTTAAATGATATCAAGATTTGGTACCACTGCCGAGGAATACGGCTAGACTTGTGTAATTCAAGTAGTTTGGGAATTACTCCTTATTGCCCTCATTTTATATATTTTTTTGTTGTTTTTGTTGTATTTCAGGGCACAAGTGTAGTGTATGCCCAATACGTGAAGTCGAGTAATTCCCTTGACTCCGTTTGACCTATAGATATGGAGAAGACTAAGAAGGATAACCCAAGATAATGCAAACAACGCGACAAATGCAGCTCTGTGAAACGCCTAAAAAATGTGCTTCGAAAATGTCCATAATCGTAATTTCTATATATCTCAAAATCCATGCATGATATCATAAATCCGACTTCATATTCTTGATCAAGGGGCAAAATTGAGTGGTAAATGGGTAGAACCCAAATTTTAGAGGACCCATAGTGAAAATTAATTTTTGCTAATTTTCGTAAAAATTGTGTGTGTCACGGCCTGGGCACAAATTAGTGTTATTCTTTCCTCTGTGATGGGTCCGTACGCGGACTAGACGCGGACTAGTACAAGTGTTTTCTTAATTTTTATGTTTTAGCCAAGGGTATTGGGGTCATAGCCTATGACTACTTATGCATGAAAACTCCCATACTTAGCCTTTTTTCAACACTATATTATTTAAATCTCTCACAAAAACCTCTCCAAGACTTAATCGAATATTTCATTAAAATTTCAAGAATTTCAAGCTTAACTTTGGAACTCAAGGATTCTCTTCAAGCTCTAAGTTATGTTCAAGCTCATCTCAAGAAAACCCAAGTTTGAGGTACGTGGGTTTCATCCATTGGGTCCTTTCACCCATGGAGCCCGATCTTTCTTTTCATGAAAATTGCATATTTTCAAGTTATATCACCTAGGGTATCTTTTATTATAGATTATGAGTATAAATTATGTTGGAGTTTTATGAAATATTGATTAATTATGCATGTCTATCTATTTCAAGCTTATACCATGAATTAATTTTGTCTATTGAGAATATGCATGTTTTGAGCTATGAAACTATGATATATTATGAGATTTGAGGATGGATTTTAAGGTACCCTACATGGGGGTTTTACTACATGTTGGTGGGTTGATTTGCATTAAGTTTTCTTATCTTATTTCACTCTCGAATTGCATGATTTTGAACTAGTATCATGAACCCACCAAGTGTTTGATAAAATGTCAAGTAAAGAATTCTTAAGTTATTGATGATCTATTACATAATTTACAAGTCAAGTGACTCCATGATGTTTAAGGGCTTTCAAACATATATTGAATTCATGAAAAGTATCTATAATGTTACAAGTATCAAGTTAAGCCCTATTTCAAGATTTTTACCTCTTGTGAGCCATTCATGTTAAAGCAATGGTTCATGTATTATTATTACTCTCATGTTTTCAAGTTAGGCTCACCATTACACTTCAAGCTTGTTTATGAGAAACTCAAGTCATATTCTTACAATCTATTCATGTTATGATTAAAGTATTGTTATTTCAAGTATTATGTGGGATTATACTTCGCACCAATGGTTTGGATGTTGGCATGGACTATCTTTAAGGGTTCATACTCCTTTCCTCAAACTTTGTGCCAACATAGGATTTTAATTTACCCTTAATGTACTAGTGGATCCATTTAGTGCACTTTTTCATAAAATCCACCCCGAAATGGGATGGGTTCCCATAAGAGGGGGTTACTTCTCTGAAATGGGATGGGCTCCCATAAGGTGAAGCATGGTTTACCTTGGCAAGTAGACCACCTCTTTACTGATAAGGTGTAATCATCAAAATTCCAAGTTGTAGCTCACTTGGTCTTACTTTTATCGATTAGGGTCTCTTCCCACACATGTATTATGTTCTATGCAAGTTGAAGATTTATAAGAATGAGTGGTCCAAAATTA
>DF359616.1:59826-72824 GCA_000787875.1 Solanum virginianum
TCATGAACCCACCATATGTTTGATAAAATTTCAAGTAAAAAATTATAAAGTTATTAATGATCTATTGCATGATTTACAAGTAAAGTGACTCCATGATGTTTAAGGGCTTTCAAACATGTATTGAATTCGGAAATGTATCTATGATGTTACAAGTATCAAGTTAAACCCTATTTCAAGATTATTACCTTTTGTGAGCTCTTCATTTTAAAGCAAGGGTTCATGTATTATTATTATTACTCTCATGTTTTCAATTTAGGCTCCCCATTAGAGGTCAAGCATGTTTATGAGCTGCTCAAGTCATGTTCTTACATGCTATTCATGTTATGATTAAAGTATGATTATTTTAAGTATTCCGTGGGATTAGACTTAACACCGATAGATTGGATGTCGGCGTGGACTATCTTCAAGGCTCCATACTCCTTTCCCCAAACTATGTGCCAACATAGGATTATACTTTACTCTTGCTATACTAGTGGATCCATTTATGGTACTTTATCATGAAATCCACCTCGAAATTAGATGGGTTCCCATAAGAGGGGTTACTTCTCCGAAATGGGATAGGCTCCGATAAGGTGAAGTATGATTTACCTTGGCAAATAGACCACCTCTTTTCCAATGGGGGGTAATTATTAGGATTCCAAGTTGTAGCTTGTTTGGTCTTACCCTTGTTGGTTAGGCTCTCTTCCTACATATTTATTATGTTTTACACAATTCGAATGATTTACAAGCATGTTTTACTTCAAGCATTGATCATGCATGTCATATTGAGATTACACTTATCTATTGCTTACTATTAAGCATTTTGACTTTATTGGATTATGTCTTGTTGTATTGCATCCTACATACTTTGTACATCTAAATGTACTAATACATACTCTATGCCTACATGATATTACCATGTAGGGACCGGAGCACCATTTGATCATCCTTCACATGGCTAGTATGATCCTTTGAATCAAGATTTGGTGAGTCCTCACGTCCGAGGACACTATCTTTATGACTTTTGTTATTTTGAGACTTCTTTATTTTGAGCATATTTTACTATGAGGGTAAGCCTGAAAAGTGTCTCGACCCCCACTCCATTCTATGTTAGAGTTGTTATTGGATATTATGATGTACTTATGCTTGAGCTTTACTCTTTTACGGTTTGATGATTATCAAAGACTTCCCTTAGTCCTACTTCTTTTTTTATTATATCTCTTATTGTTGTTTACTTTGCTTTCGCGACCAAGGATGTATGATTGATATACTAAGAGACTTGTTTGGGCCCCTTCAGAGTCCCATTCATCATGTCATATCTAGACCTTAGGCTTGGGTCATGACACTCTGAACCAGAATGAGAATAAGAATGTAAATAATGATAACCCACCTTCTCTTAAGGACATTGCTCCACAACTACAAGACTTCAATGCCAGCTTATCAGTGGAATCAATATCAACTCAACCTTATGGCTATGGAGGTTATTAGAGCTATTGTGTTACTGCCATTACTGGCTGAAACAAAGTTCGTGGTCTTGAGTGGGTTGCTTCAAATGCTGCAAAATCGTTGGTTGTTCGTGGGCCTACCATCAGAGGATTTATATAGTCATCTACACAAAGTTGCATTTGTCTGCAAGTGTGCAACGGAAACATAGACTTTGTCTATGGATATTGTGGGACTTCATATTTTCCTATTGTCTCCAATAAGAAATGCAATGCTATGGATATCCATGCTCCTACAGAGTTCAATCACTAGTTGGACTGAGTTGTAGAGAGCCTTTTTAGAGAAGTACTTCTCGAGATCGCAAAAGCTCAAGTTGAAAGATCAAATCAACAATGTTGAGCAACTTCTTGATGACTCAGTCAGTACTACATGGTAGCAGTTCACAAAGTGCTTGAGGAGTATCCGTGATCACAAAATTATTGATGATGCCCTGGTGAAGATCTTCTACCATGCCCTAGACACAAATAGCTAGGCATATGCCGATACCATTATGGGGGGCATGTTCTTAGAGCAACTATTCACAGACATCGCTTAGTAGTTGGATATGGAGGCCAAGCTGAATTGTATATAGGGGCTTAGGAATAGGCTTTTTACCAAAAGCTCTAGTGTTGTCAACATAAATGTTGATCAAGCAAGGATAAATGAGGTGATCAAGCATGCGCTTGCTCGAAACAATACTAGCATGGAGGTACTAATAAAGCAGATGCAAGAACTGGTTAATTTTAGAAACAACCATGGAGATTACCGCGACAGGCAACAAGGATAGGAAAGACATGCAGACTGGGATCGCAATGATGGTTACGTGAATGGTCACTATGCTTCACCATATAATTGTGACCCTAGAGCTAGAAATTCCTCAGTTGAAGAGATGCTTGACTACTTGTTGTGGAAGGCCGACATACAAGATGAGACCTTGAAGTGGATTAAGTCTGACATCTCTAGCATAAATCATAAGATCAAATCTCATTCTATTGCAATCAAAGGCTGGAGCAACAATTCGGTTAAGTATCCACTCAACTTGGTCAGTATTAGAAAGGCACATCACCCTGGAAGATGGTGCAAAAACTAAAAAATGATGAGCAGTGCAAGATGATTATTACTCGTGGTGATGACAACACCACCAATTCTTTCTTGCTGGTTAAGGATGAAGCATGAAGACTTGGTGAAGTTTGAGTACCCAAGTTGTCTATATTGTGCCGCAACAATAAATCAAGCTTGCTTGGGAGGCAACCCAAGTTAGAGGTTTGTGCTTAGGCGCCCAGATATGTTCATTTTGACCTTGGTACTTTATTTTCCATTTTAACATGCATTGGGGATAATGCACCGATTTTCGATGTGGTGTGGGTAGTTATAGGCCTCAGTGAAGTCTGAGTACTTAGACTATAACTCTCCCACATTTTAAATCCTAGAGGTTTTCTTGCTTATAGTCTTTTTCCCCAAGGATTTTTAATTTCTATTGAACCAACATGTTTAGGATGTGTAGGTAGTATTGGTAGCTTATAATACTAATGTATATGGCATATATGTGCTTTTATGCTTTGTGTGAAAAATAATACCTAAAAAATTTTTGTTAGTTAGTCTAGATAGCAGCCATGCATGTTAAATTGCGTCGATTAGTGCTTATTCTGATAAATGAGGATTAAATTAAGATGAAAAACATGATCTGAGAGTCTGTGTGCGTAATAAAATCAGTGCCATGTGAGTGTGAGCTTAGTTTGCTAAAATTCATGTATTGTGTTTCAATTCAGAACTTGCGCTATTACTTTAACTTAGACTTTAGGTCAATTGGTTCAAAAAGGATCTTAGGCCATTGTTCATAATAGTCTACTTAACCTAAATAACCAACCAAATGTGTGAAAAGTCCTTTGATCCTAATATTTGAGCCTGACATGTGCCTGTTCTTTGTAAAAACCTAAGTTACGTGGCCTTATTAGATGTAAAATCCTGAAATTAGCTCTAGTCCTTCCTTGAAAATTCTATACCTTGACTGAGGGAAAAAGCCTAAGTTGAGGGTGGCTACCGAAAGTGGCCCTGGTTCATAGGTTGGATATTCTACACCTCGACTTAAGCCAAAAGCCTAAGTTGAGGGTGGCTTGTGTAAGAGTAAACAGAAAATAAGGGGGAAAATTACTGATACTTGGAAAAGGAGAAAAACAATGTACTGGGTGCAAGAAAAATAAGTGATGCCTTAGCAATGAGCTAAAGAGAAAAATGATGTGAAAATACGAGGCAAAAAGTTGAAAAATAAGAATAAAGAACCCATAAGTGAATAAAGGCCCTTCTTGACACTGCATTTTTCTACACTTTTGCCCTACCAACACTATTATTTTTATTCCATTCTCCCTATTCTTCTATTTCAAACTTTTTCAAGTGCGCTCTTTTCATTTTTCCAACTTTTTTCCTTGTTTTTACACTTTATTTTTTCGTTTTAGTATATAACTAAGGCATTACTCATTTTTCTTGTATCCAGTACATATTTTTGCTCCTTTTTAATATATCACTAACTTTTCTCCTCATTTTTTGTTTTACTCTTACATTAAACATCCTCAACTTAGGCTTTTAGCCTAAGTTGAGGTGCACATTATCCAACCTTGAAACTAGGGGCACTTTTGGTAGCCACCCTCAACTTAGTTTTTTGCCTCAGTTAAGGTGCATATTGTTCAAGCAAGCAACAGTGCTAATTTTAGGGTTTTACAACTAACAAGGCTAGGTCACTTAGATTTCTAAAAAGAAAAGGTACATGCCAGGCTCAAACGTTAGGAACGAGGGAAAGTTCACACATTTGGTTATCTAAGCTAACTGGATTGTTATGAACAATGACCTAAGATCCTTCATAATCCAACTAATCTAAAGTCTAAATTAGAGTAGAAGGGAAATTTCTGAATAGAACCACAATACATGAATCAACAATTTAGGCTTACACTCATCTGGCACTGATTGCATTTAAAAACAGACTCTCAGATCATGATTTTTATCTCAATTTTATCCTCATTTATGAGATTAATCATATTCACACACTTAAACATGCATGGTTGTTATCTAGACCAACTAATTAAAAATTTAGTGGGTATCATTTTTTATAAAAAAGCACAAAAATACATATATGCCATGGATTTCAGTATTATTGCTAGCAATACTACTTAAACATCCTAAACAAGCCGGTTCAACAAACTATAAATATCTATAGGTAACAAGAACACATGCTAGAAAACCCCTAAGATTCAAAAATTGGGGTATTTATAGATCAAAGCTACTCAAACTTCACTGAGGCCCATAACTACCTACACCGCATCGAAAAAGAGGTGCATTGTCCTTGATGCACACAATAAAAACAAAGTAAAGTTTTGGGGTCAAAAAACATACCTAGGCACTTAAGTGCCAGTGTCCACCTTAGGTTGCCTCCCAAGAAGTGCCTGATTTATTGTCGTGGCATGACATAGATAACTTGAGTACTCAGACTTCCTCAAGCATCTATTCTTCCACTATTTTTATTTCCTCTACATTTCCAAGGTAGGATTTGCCTCTTAGGACATTTATTTTGAATATCCCTCTATGTTTTCTCTCCAATTCAATGGCTCCATGATCAAAGACATGTGCTTCCTAAAAGGGTCCTAACTATCTAGATTTGAATTTCCCAAGGAACAACTTTATCCTGGATTTGTATAGTAGCACCAAGTCACTGGTGCAAACTGATGATTCTCTATGCGATGATCATGTTGCAGCTTCATCCTTTGTTTGAAAAAGGGTGAGCTCTCGTATGAGTTCAAGGGAAATTCATTAAGCTTATTGAGTTAGCTCAGCCTAGATTATGCCGCATTATTGCAGTCTAGATTCAACTTTTTCAGCGTCCACATTGCCTTTTGTTCAAGCTCTACCGACAGATCACATGCTTTCCCAAAGACAAGTTTATAGGGAGACATGCTTATAGGGGTCTTGTATATTGTCCAGTATTCCCATAATGCATCATCAAGCTTCCATGACCAATCTATCTGGTTTGCATTCACAGTCTTTGATAGAATCTATTTAATTTCCCTATTAGACACCTCCACTTCCCTGCTTATCTGAGGATAGTAAGGGGTTGCCACCTACCCCATACTTCTCAAGTAGATCCTTGAATAGTCTGTTGCATATGTGAGAACCTCCTTCGCTAATGATTTCCCACGGG
This sequence comes from Solanum virginianum, assembly GCA_000787875.1. Lineage (NCBI taxonomy): Eukaryota > Viridiplantae > Streptophyta > Magnoliopsida > Solanales > Solanaceae > Solanum > Solanum virginianum. The sequence continues at coordinate 65,474 of DF359616.1, forward strand.
TGTGAAACCTTGAGAAGATGTTCCTTTTTAGAAATGTTGTGATGGTTTTGCCTTCATTATTGGGTAGAGCAACTGCCTTCACCCATTTCGCTACATAATCCACAACAACAAAGATGTATTTATTTCCATGCGACCTAACAAAAGGGCCCATGAAGTCGATTCCCCACATATAAAATAACTCAATCACCATAATGGGATTTAGAGGGAGCTGATGCTTGCGAGAAACACCACCTTCTCTTTGGTACCTATCACAAGCTTTGACAAAGATGTGATCATCTTGGTGGCTTGTGAGCCAATAGTATGCACATTGTAAGGTCTTGTGTGCTTTTCAGACTCCACTATGATGCCCACCTACCAATGACGAGTGACACGCCTCAAGGATACTCATCATCTCAATCTTAGGAACATAGCGATGAATAATCCCATCTGCACATTTATGAAATAAATATGGGTCAGCCTAAAAGAACTTTGTCATATCAAACATAAACTTTCAACGCTGGTAGGTATTTAAATCAGTCGACACGATATCAATTACCAAGTAGTTTGCATAGTCTGTAAACCATGGTATTAAATTATTTGCGAATGCCAACACTTTCTCATTTGGGAATGAGTAATCGATCTTTAATCCATCATCAAACTTTGCCATTGCCCCATCTTTTAGCCTAGAGAGGTGATCTGTGACCTGATGTTTAGTCCATTTTATGTTGATGATATTTAAATCAAACTCTTGTAGGAGAAGTACCTATATCATCAACCTTGGTTTGGTATCCTTCCTTGCTATCAAGTACCATATTGCCGAGTGGTCTATGTACACCACCACTTTGGTCCCGAATAGATATGACCTTAACTTTTCGAAAGAAATCACCACTGCAAGTAACTCCTACTTAGAGATAGTGTAGTTCTTCTGGGCTATGTTCAGGGTATTGCTAGCATAGTATATGAGATGTAATATCTTCTCTTGATGCTGTCCCAATACTACTCCTAGCGCAACCCCACTTGTATCACACATGATTTCAAAGCGCTTTTACCAGTCTGGAGCTACAATGATTGGGGTTGAAATAAGCTTCTCCTTCAATCCTTTAAAGGCTTTGAGGCATGCATCATCTAAGACAAACTTATCATCCTTCTTAAGCAACTTGCATAATAGATGTGCAATTTTAGAGAAGTCTTTTACGAATCCCCAGTAGAACCCTGCATGCCCTTGGAAGCTCCTCACACCTTTTACTGAGATGGGTGGCGTAAGCTTCTCAATCACTTCTACTTTAGCTCTATCAACCTCAGTTCTATTGATTTAGATTTTATGCCCTAACATGATGCCCTGCTTCAACATGAAATGGTATTTTTTTTGAGTTCAATACCAGATGTCATTCCTCACACCTTCTTAGCATAATTTGCAAGTGCTTTAACTAATCATCAAATGAGTCCCCAACCATACTAAAGTCACCCATGAAGACTTCAATAGTGTCCTCCACCATGTCTGAGAAAATGGACATCATGTATCTTTGGAATATTGCTGGAGCATTACATAACCCTAATGGCATTCTCTTGAATGCAAAGGAGCCATAGGGGCATGTGGACGTTGTCTTCACTTGATCTTCTGGAGTAATGGTGATCTGATTCTAGCTTGAATACACATTGAGAAAGCAGTACCATCCCTTTCCAGCCAATCGATTTAGCTTCTGATCCATTAATGGCATAGGAAAGTGGCCATTTTTTGTGGAAGCATTGAGCTTCCTATAGTCTATGTACACTTTCTATCCAGTGACTGGCTACATAGGGATCAACTTGTTGTTGGCATTTTGGACAATAGTGATACCCACTTTCTTTAGAACACATTGAACTAGGCTCACCCATTCACTATAGACGATCAGATAGATCAGTCCTATATCCAACCACTTGATGATTTCTTTGTGCACGACCTCTTTCAAGGGGGGTTGAGATACCTTTGATGCTGAATATGCGACATGTATTCGTTGACCAACTAGATCTTTTGAATATATGTCCAGGGAGGGATACCAATAATATCTACAATAGTCCACCTAATGGCCTTCTAATAATATTTAACCACCATGACAAGGGTATTCACCTGCTCGTTATTCAGGTCAGCAACAACTATGACCTGGAAGGTATTATTGGCACCCAAAAATATATAACTTAGATGTGTTGGAAGTGCCTTCAACTTTAGTACCAGTGGTTTTTCTGTGGATGGCTTAGTGGGTAGTGACACTCGATTCTGGAAGTCCAGCTCTAACTTAGTTTGACGCCTGGGGGCATAGGGTACCCCTAAAACATTCACTATCTCCTCTTAATCGAGGATGGCATCACTATCAATGTTCATTAGCCCAACTTCCAAAGTGTCGACACCTAGTCTCACCTCAAGTGGTACTTCTAGCTCAGCATCATAAACATTCTCAATAACAGAGACCACTTTGAAATTATATTTTTTCTTTGTCTACTGATAGATATTAAACATGACCTCATCTTTTCAAATTCTGAACGTGAGTTGGCCCCTCTCCATGTCCACCAACCTGCGACCAGTGGCTAAGAAGGGCCTTCCCAAGATGATAGGGACTTTGAAATCAACCTCGCAGACCAGGATCACAAAGTCCTAAAGGAATATGAATTTATCAACTTTAACAAGCATATCATAGAGTATCCCTATAGGCTTATTCATCATGCAGTCAACCATCAACAACCGCATGCTCATCGGAGTAGGGGCTCCCAATCCTAGCTTTTTGAGGACTGCAAGGGCATTAGACTAATCCTAGCACCAAGATTATATAATGTCCTTGCGAACTCCACATCTCCTATGATGGAAGGTATGGTAAAATCGTCAAGATTTCTCACTTATGAGCCAAGGACCTTATTGTAATAGGACTGTAATATCAGAGTTCTTGGGAGAGCTCCTGACTCACAGTACACTCTTTCGTGACTTGGTCCTTCATGTACTTTGCATACCCTGACATATTCTCCATTACCTCAATGATAGGGATATTGATGGAGAGTTGTTTCAGCATAGAGAGAAAGTGCTTGAACTTGCCATTTTTCTCCTTCTTTTTGATTCTCTGAGGAAAGGGGCGAGGAGGCCTACGATTGGGCTTCCATTTCCATGGAGCATCTGCAACTTCACTTACCCCATCCTTGCCACAATTATCTCCAATATCCATATCTTTTAATTCAACTGTCTCCTCTCAAACATTATTCTCATTAACAAGCATAGAAGGATTAATGGTGCTCTTGCCACCATGATTAGTCAGCGCCATGCACTTCCTTTCATTCTTTGGATTTTGAACTGTGTTGCTAGGTAGTGTACTATGACATTGATTTAGCTGAGTTGACACTTAACCAAACTGTTGCTCAGGCTGCTTGATGGCAACAGAATGAGTCTTAATTTTTTGATTATACTGGAGATGTCAGATTTCATCCCCCTCAGAGTCTCATCTTGTGTCTCAGCTTTTTTCAATAGGCGATCAAAAAACTCCTCAACTCTAGAACTATTAGCATGTCGCAATTGTATGGTCACAGATAAGGGCCATTTCTGTAACCATTTTTGCAGCCCCAATCTGCATCTATTTCTTGGCCCCGATTCCTGTCATAGTACGCTCTACGATTGTCTCTGAAAGCTCCATCTCAATTGAAGTTCCAACCTTGGTTTCCCTGACCTTGTTGCCAATAGTCCTGATTTAACCCTTAGGTGTTGGTCTAAAAACATCTCATCTAGTCAATAATGAAGCAAGTGTCCTCCTCATAGTAGGGATTATCATATATAGGTGCTCTCGGAGGCTGATGAACAACTATATTGACTCACCCCTGATTATGCTTTATCATCACCTCTGTACTAATACAGATTCGGGCAAGATCTTGTATAATCTCTTCATTTATTTTAGCCTACTCCAAACTAAAACTGATAGTGCACAGACTATTGTTAAATACTCTATTTCTTTGCCCTCATGCATGATTTTTCTTGACACCCTTTCCATTCTTTCTGCAATCCTTGTGAATGGTTAATATAAGAACATACCTCTCATAATGGTATCAACACAGACTTGACTATTCTCATCAAGGGTACGGTGGAAGCTCTCCACCAAGGCATCATAACCAATCTTGTGCTTTGGTACACTCGTTAGGCACTTAGTAAACTGCTCTCATATGATACTTATTGAATCACTAGGAAGTTGATCAAAGTTGTTAATTCGATCGTTCAACTTAAGCTTCTTCGATCTCGGGAACTACCTCTTAAAATGGTTCTCTACAACTCAGTCCAACTGGTAATCAAACTCTGTGGGAGCTTAGATAGCCATAGTGTTGCATTGCTGATTAGAGATAATGGGAAGATATGAAGTCCCACGACATCCATAGACAGATTTATGTTCCCAACACACTCTTACAGACAAATGCAACATCGTGTTGATGGCTATAAGGATATGATGGTAGGCCCGTGAATAACCCACGATTTTGCAGCATCTGAAGCAACCCACTCAAAATCATAAACATTGTGTCAGGTGGTAGTGATGGTAATACAATAGCTCTAGTCATCTCCATAGCCATAGGATTCAGCCAATATTGATTCCAATGATAAGCTTCGATGTTGAAGTCCTGTGGCTACGGAGAAATATCCTCAGGAAGGGGGGTTGTCATTGTTGGCATTCTCATTATCATTCTGGTTAAGAGATGCATTAGCCGCATTGGTGGCATTATCTTAGGCCATTTATCTCAGTCATGTCTAGATCTCTGGGTCAAACAGAATCAAGGATATGCCTTGACTTCATGTGTTGGGCATACATTACACATATACCCTGAAAGAAAGCAAAAACAATAAAGAACATAAAATAAGGGGAATAAGGATTAATTCCTAAACCATTTGAATTAGTCAAGTCTAGGCATATTCCCTGGCAATGGCATAAAAATCTTGATGTCGCCCAAGCTACACATCTTTTTTAGGCTAAAGTGCTCATTGTCAAGAAATATAACGTAACCAAGGTTAGTATTGAATCCAAGGGAATACTGTAGACTTAGAAGATTTCAATTATGCAATTTGACTGATTAACCAACTTATCTCCCCAATAGGGGGGGGGGAGTTGATAATAACTAATGAAAGTAATGCTAAACTAAAATAAGTATATAAACCAATATGGGGAGAAACTAGGGTATTGTGTTTCCCATGATTCCCTAGCTTATTATCTCCAGATAACCGAATTATTTTCTAGTGTGTAACATGCAGAACAGTAAGTTAAGTTCACCAAATCCTTTGGCCCAAGCGAGAGGCGAAGTTCTCCATGTAACTTGGTCCATCCCGGCAGTGTAAAATTACTAACCCTTACCTATTGTTCTAATACAACCTCCCCTTGGCCCAGTTCTATTGATTAGATGAGAAACATCAATTAAATCCTCTTAATTAATATCTTTTCTTATTCATTACTACCTTTCTCCAGTCAGTAACACTAGGCGGGTTCTAATATTGTCCATCATTACAAAACATGCAGAATTAAGAGAATTAATTAATACATACATGCACACTTTTCAAGAATTACAAATTATTTAGTTTTACCTTGTTAGTTCTTCATGGTTCCCACAACCCTAGTTGTGGATTTAGCTATGCATAATAATTGTTGATGAAAGAACATGTTATGGAATGATATAATTGAACACTTATAATGATGAATTTAAGAACAAGAAATCTAAAGTTCTCTACAAGAAATCATTATAATTCAAGACTCATGAATCAAAATAACATGATTGAGTACTTACACAATTGAATTAAGCACAAGAAAATTCAAAGCTTCAATAAGAATCACAAGATTGTAATTAGAAGATGAAATTAAAGTTTACAAGTGTTTCTCAACTCTCCTATATTTTTCTCTCCTGTATCTCGCGTCTCTCTATTAACTCTCTAGGAGAAATAATCTAAAAATCTATTTATAATATTTACTTTCTATTGTATCTCACGCCTCTCCTTCAAGAAGAATAACCTAAAACCCTATTTATAATGTTAAAATACAAATCTAAAACAAATTAGAATAACTGGGTCGGCAGGCTCCATGAAGTGCTCTACAGGTCGTAAAGAGATTTATGGCTCGTAGTCGGGCTTTTGTACTTTGTTGCTTCAATTCTACAACACCCCTCTATGACCCATAAAAAGTTCTATGGCCCATAAGGGCTTTTGTCTAACAAAACTTCAGAAAGTCCTCCTTCTCTGATTCTCAAGGTACGAGACTTGATCTATGACTCATAAAATTTTCCACAACTCGTCTGCATGTTCGTAGAAAAAACATCAAAAAGTTCACCCCTCACTAGAATTGCACACGAAACCTCCTTCACGGTCCGTAGAATACTCTACGGCCCGTAAAAGGTCTTGTGGATCCTCAAAATCAACAACTTCTACATATTTTTACCCAAAAAATGCCAACCCTAAAATCCTGTAAAACAAACACAAAACATATCACACCTACTAAAATTGCATTGAGAACACAGAAATTCTATCTTTTAAGCATCAAAAGTGCTATATTTTGATAGCACATCATATAGTGAAAAAGAATGTGGTTATCTGGTAATACTAATCTAATCATGCTCAAGGCAAACCTCTCTTTAGGAGGACAAAGCGATCATCAAAGTAATAAACCTAACAAAGATTAGTGTCGAATCCCGTAGAAAATATAGAGACTTCACTAATTGATCCACTAATAAACAATCCAAATATTAAACAACTCAATTCCCAAAGAGTGGGGGGGGGGGTTGCAATGATTAACAAGAAATTAATTTAAACTAACTAGTAGTGAGAAACAATCAATATTGAGAGCAACTTGATAAATTGTGTTCTCCAAGATTCACTAACTCAACTTTCCCGGATAACACATTCTCGATTAGAACATCGCTTGCAGGATGGTAATTTATGTTCTTCTAACCCTTTGGTCAAAGGTGAAGGTTGAATTTCACTATGGGACTTAGCCCTTCTCCATTGTGTGCTATCCTAACCATTATCTATTATCCCAGTCAACCTCCCCTTGGCCCAGTTCGACTGATTAGACAAGAAGGAATTTATCAAATTTCGTTAACCAATCTCTTTTTCTATTCATCACTACCTTGGTCGAAATTATGACACTAGGAAAGATCTAATGTTGGCCACCATTAGAAAACATGCAAAACAAAGAGATTTGCTTAATACATTCTAAGAATTGCTAATTATCTGGGTTTTCTAAGTTAGATTTCATGGATCCCACAACCCCAATTTGTGGATTTAGCTACTCATGCTATGGGCAAATAGAGAAATCATGGATTCAGAAAACATAATGAATTGCTTACCCAAATAGATTAAAGAACAAGAAAATCCAATTTGTATTGAGAATCACAAGAT
>DF359615.1:9895-23979 GCA_000787875.1 Solanum virginianum
GATCAGATTTACGATCAACGCAAAAAGTTGAGTGGAAAAATGGTCTCGACCCGATTTTAGAGCAATCGGGTCGAAAAATAAATTTTTATAATTTTACTCGAAATAGTGTTGATGCGCGCTAGGGCTGCGATGCGCCCTGGGTATAGATCAACACTTGTATTTTTTCTTTAATTTTTGACGGGAAGGGAAAAATCTATTTGGAGGAAATTTTGGGAAGAATACACTGGTCCGTGCCCCTGGTGCATCGCGGACCAGTGCAGAATTCTTGAATTTTTTTTAATTATGGGAAAGGCCTTTTGGTCATTCTCCACCCTATCCTAAATCCCAAAAATGTGTTTAAGGGTTATTTTATTCAAATTAAGGGTTTCAAAACCCTTTTTTCTAACTCGTACGTGAAGAATTCTTGAGAGAGAAGACAAGAAACGCTTGAAGATTTCAAAGTTGAGGGCCAAATTCTTGGAGAAGATTAAGATAATCTTCATCTAGGTATGTAAAGGCTACCCAAAACATATGATTGTTCTCCCGTGTGCCCCATTGAGTGTAGTAGGTTGCTAGTTGAAGGTGACGGGTTTTGTCTGTAAAATTCTTGAATGTTTTACTGAGAACTATTTTTATATTGCACATATTTTATTAAATTGATGATTATCATAACTTGAATTAATGGTTTAAGTGAATTATTTGTATGATTTTACAAATCCCACATGACCTCCGTATTAAAGACTCCAAGAATGAACCTAGGGGTTGATGTCTAAAGCCTTAATGACGTAAATGTGCTTGGTTATTGTAGTCCGAGTCTTGAATTGAGTAAGCATTGATGATAATGTTGATGGAATTGACTGAGAGTGAGACCCTTAGAGTCTTTTAGAGGTTGAACTTGAATTTTAACAAAAGTTCCTAATTTCTTGAGTTGATAGATGACAAGGTAAGTTGATGTCCGTGTCTGAGAGTGATCTGAGGCGTATTTATATGCCTAATTAGCTAATAATGCCCATAAATAGAGACAAATTAGATGTTAAATTCATCAAGTCTAGGCGTCTTAGGGTATTTTTCTCTTATTTTGCTAACACAGGGTCGAGTGTGCCGGTTAATTGTGTTTTTGCAGGATTTTGCTTTAATTGGGATTGTCTGGAGTTAAACCCAGATTTGAAGGAAGAACACAACCTAGAAATCGAAAGATAAAAGTCAGTAGAAGCAACCAAAAGACCAAAGTCCACGTGGCAGACTTTGAAAGAGGTTGTGAAAGCTGAAAAATGCAGAAAAAAGGGCGAAGCTGAAAAGTGTGCAAGGTCCACATCGCAGTCCTGTGCAAAAATGTGTAAAACTACGCAGTCAGAAAATTAAGCAAAAAGTCAATAAATGCAAGAGGTTCGCGTCGCGAACCTGAGGACACGATGCGGAAAAATTAAGTTACATAATTTTTATTATTATTCTATCATAGACTTTAGGTTTTTTCATTTGGTTTTACCCAAGAACTTTAGAAGGATGATGAGGAATCCTTTTTCCACCATATTTTGGTTAGTTTAATCTTTATTCCGTGGGTTTTGATATTTTCTAATTCATTCATGGTGTATTTCACGATCATGAGTGGCTAAGTCTCCATATTCTGGGGTTATAGTCATAGACAATGTGTAGTTCTTAACTTTAAACATCCATGAATGTTTTCTTTCGATTATTCCTATGCTATTTTTATCTATACTTTTGAGTATGACCAACTGGGGAGTACATTAGTTGTTCACTCTGGATTCGAGAGATGTTGGAGTGGATAGAACGTAGTAGTATAGGGAGCTTGTTCGACTAGGAAACTAGGTTGATTCGTGTAAGGGAGACCTGTGACAACTATCCTTACACCTCGCTTGGTTCATAATACGGGAAGATAACTTTAATGCATTTTATTGATCTGTCTATCCCCGCTCAACGATGTAGTTAGACAGTGTGACAAGATTCGAGAGATGTTGGAGTGGATAGAACGTAGTAGTATAGGGAGCTTGTTCGACTAGGAAACTAGGTTGATTCGTGTAAGGGAGACCTGTGACAACTATCCTTACACCTCGCTTGGTTCATAATACGGGAAGATAACTTTAATGCATTTTATTGATCTGTCTATCCCCGCTCAACGATGTAGTTAGACAGTCAATAACGGTAGGCTGGCAAAGGTGTGCAACCTTATTTAGGTAAATTAAACCCCGTGAATTAATAATTAGAAAACCAGACAGAGATAGATATTATTAATACTAAACAAAGTCGTAAAGGTTACAACCCTGGAATTACTCATCAATTGATATCTTGCCTGCAAAATTTAGATTAGTTTAGTAGAAATTTGTCTTTACAATTATTTTACTTAAATCCACAACTCTTTTTACTAAAAGCACCATAATTATGATTACTGAGATAAATCGCTAATTACATTCAAATCCTTTGGGTTCGACAACCTGACTTTTCAATTCGGGCTATTGTATTACTTGTGAGACCTCGTACGCTTGTGTGTGCTGTGGAGCAACAAGTTTTTGATATCATTGCTGGGGATTTGAAAATGAATTGGTTGATTATCAAAGTTGTCTTGTTTTGTGGTGTTCATTACATTTGATCTTTGCGGTATCTTTGTGCGGGTAATTGATAAATAAGCTGGAAGATTAGGACTCTTGTTTTAGTTAATCCAAGAGGAAAGCAGGGGTTTTATTCGAGACACTGCCAATTGAAATCATAGAGTAGGAGGAGTAAGAGGATAATAAGGTGGAGGTTGACCTTGTTGGAGAGAACATGGCAAACAATAACCAACCTGCACCTCCAGTACCTGCTGCTGCACCACCGACCTTGAGTCCCATGAGGGATGTGGCAATCCCAAGAACTACCAATATGACTAGCTGTTTTGTCAAGCCTGAGTTCAGTGGTCGGTGGGAGCTAAAACAGAACATGGTCCAGCTGTTACACTATACTAGACGATTCACTGGGCTTCCTCATGAAGATCCACAGGTCCATCTTCTGAATTTTTGTTGAGATTGCTGATACCTTTATTCCCATGGGAGTGAACCGAGACTACGTGAGGATAACCTTGTTCCCCTTCTCACTATTGGGGGGAAGCTTGGAGGTAGTTGCAAATTGAGCCTCCAAGCTCTATAACATCTTGGGATAATCTGGCCCGTAAGTTTCTAACTCGATTCTTCTCATCGGGCAAGACAACCAAACTCAGAAGTGAGATCCTGAGCTTCAAGCAAAGGTCTGGGGAGAATCTATATCAGGCGTGGGACAGGTTCAAAACTCTATTAATGAATTGCACATATCATTGTCAAGCTAACGAGGTACTGGTCCATACCTTTATTGAAGGGTTGGAACCCAATACCAAGATTCTTCTTGATTCAGCCGCAGGGGGTCAAGCATTGGAGAAGACATACGATGAGTTGTATGCTCTTCTAAACATAATTGCTCAGGGTAAGCCAGAATGGAATGGAGGATCTAGCTGACTGACAGTCTAAAAGTAGGCTGAGGTATTAGAAATTGATGCAATAACAAGCATGCAGGCTCAAATGGTGGCAATGCAGAACATAATGACCACAAACTTTTACAATTTGACTTTGGGTCTACAACAACAAGCATCGTTAGTAGTGGGTCAGCAACAAACCCCCGTCAATATAGTACAACAGCAACAACCGGGTTGGTGTGATATTTGTGAAGGAGGCGACCACACTACTAAAGCATGCAGAGCCAATCCAGAGGCAGTAAACTTTGTGGGCAATGCTAACAAAGGAGGCTGTCAAGGATTTGGGAACACATATAACCCGAATTGGAGGAACGACCCAAACTTCTCATGGGGTGGCCATCAATAGAATTATGGGCCACCTTAGCAAAGTCCACAGGGTGGAAAGGCATATCAGAATCAGTCGGTCCAGTAGCCTGTAAGATAGGCCAATCCAAACACCATGATAGATAGTGAGGTATTGAGGCAGATCTTGGCAAACCAGAACAAGCAAGAAGATGAGATTCAGAGGCACAAGCTGGATCTGCAGAACTTAGAAAAGTAGTAGGGATAGTTAGCTAGCTCAATAAATTCTAGGCCTTGAGGAGGCCTACCTGGTAATGTTGATCCCAACTCAAAGCAGGTAAATGCGATTAGCACCAAGAGTGGAAGGCCCTTAACTGAATTGGTCCCCAAGAAGAAAAAGGGGGATGATCAGAATGCTACATAGAACAATGAGTTGGCAATCCCAGCCCAAGTACTGATGAGGCAACTCCATTGTCGAAACCTCCTCCTCCATTCCCACAGAAACTCAAGAAGAAGAAGGAGGATGATTGCTTTCAGAAGTTTATCGGGCTGCTAAAATAGGTACAAATTAACTTACCTTTAATTTTTTTGCAGGGAATCCCGAAATACGCCAAATATATCAAGGACATTGTTGTTAACAAAACTAAGTGGAATGAGTATGAGACTGTGGCACTGAGAGACGCTTGTAACTCCAAAATTCTCAGTAGATCACACTTGCCAGCAAAGTTAAAAGATCTAAAGAGCTTTACTGTGCAAGTAACTATCTGAAGTCGTCTGAATGCTAGGGGTTTATGTGATTTGGGAGCGAGCATAAACTTCATGCCCACTTCTTTGTTCCTAAATCTGGGCCTTGAAAGGCCAAAGCCAACTACCATTGTGTTACAGCTGGAAGATCAGGCCGTGCCTAGGCCTGATGGAGTTATTGGAGATATCTTAGTCTAAGTGGGATCTCTCATTTTCCCTTTGGACTTTGTCATTCTGGATTTTGAGCTGAACCCTGAGGTCCCATTCATATTTAGGCGCCCATTTCTAGCAATAAGAGGGGCATTAATTGATGTCGTAGTAGGGCAGCTCACCATGAGAGCTCATGATAAGGTGGAAGTGTTCGATGTGTACCAGGCTATGAAGCTACCAGTTGCATATGAAGATGTGGTAGCCATCACATTTATAGACACTACAGTTATTGTAAGCCAAGTTAAGATTAAAGATCCGCTAGTCAGGGTGTTACTGAATCAAGGGCTAATGGATGATGCTGAGGCTCACGAAATTGAGAGTGTGTTAAATGCTCATAATCTGAGTATACTAAAAAAGATAAAAGAGTTGTTAAACAGGGTGTTGGGACCACTACCAAAAACCTCAATTGAAGAGGCTCCACAATTAGAGTTAAAGGAGCTACTATCGCATCTCAGATATGAATTCCTTGGCAAAAATAATACATTACCTATAATCTTATCTGCTTCATTGACTGCAGCCTAGGTAGAAGTTGCGATTGTGGTGGTAAAGAAAACAAAGTGAGCAATGGGGTGGTAGATGTTCGACATCTATAACATCATGCCAGCATGCTAGAATCTTCATGGAGGAGGGTCAAAGCTAGTGGTTCAACCACGGAGAAGGCTGAATCCAATCATGAAAGAGGTAGTGAAGAAAGAGATCATCAGGTGGTTGGATGCAATGATTATTTTACCCATTTCAGACTGCAAATGGGTAAGCCCTGTATAATGTGTACCCAAGAAAAACAGGATGATAGTTGTCATCAATGAAAAGAATGGGTGATTCTAACTAGAACGGTGATGGGGTGGCGAATCTGCATAGATTACAGAAGGTTGAACAATGCCACCAGGAAAGGCCATTACCCTATGCCTTTCATTGATTAGATGCTAGACAGACTCACTGAGAAAGAGTATTATTGCTTCTTTGATGGGTACTCGGGATAAAACCAGATAACCATTGGACCCGAGGACCAAGAAAAGACGACCTTCACATGTCCATATGGGACATATACATTCAAACACATGCCCTTTGGTTTGTGCAATGCACCAGCCACTTTCCAAAGGTGTATGATGGCTATCTTCCATGATATAGTAGAGGACTTCATAGAGGTGTTCATAGATGACTTCTCAGTTTTTGGTGAATCTTTTGAGAGCCGCCTGTGGAATCTGGATAGAGTACTAGCACGGTGCGAGGAGACTAACCTCATTCTTAACTGGAGAAATATCACTTCCTAGTTAAGGAGGGGATAGTCTCAGGCCACAATGTGTCTGAGAAGGGATTGGAGGTAGACAGAGCCAAGATCGAGGTGATCAACAAGCTGCCATCTCTAATTTCAGTCAAAAGAGTCCAAAGTTTTCTGGGACATGCGGGTTTCTATTGCAGATTGATTAAAGACTTCTCAAAGATTGCAAAGCTATTATGTGCCCTATTTAAGAAAGAAGTACCATTTCACTTTGATGAATCTTGCTTGCAGGCGTTCGAATTGCTGAAAAAGAAGTTGGTGGAGGCACCTACTTTGGTAGCACTTGACTGCGGACTCCCCTTCGAGCTAATATGTGACACCAGTGATACAACAGTGGGTGCGGTACTTGGGCAGCACAGATACAGAGTTTTTTGCTCTATATACTGTGCCAACAAGACCTTAGATGTAGCACAGAGCAATTATACGGTCACTAAAAAGGAAATATTGGCATTAGTATATACATTTGATAAATTTAGAGTTTATTTGGTGGTAACCCAAGTTGTGGTATTCACAGACCATGTGGACGTAAAATATTTGTTCAACAAGAAGGATGCAAAGTTGCGCCTGATCAGATGGTTCCTATTGCTCCAATATTTCAATATTAAAATCAAAGATCGAAAGGGGAGCGAGAATCAGGTTGCTGATCACCTATCCTATCTGGAAACTGATGCTCACATAGGTGAGCAATTGCAAATCAAAGAAGAGTTCCCTGATGAGCAGCTACTAGCAATTGAGGTGGAACAATTACCATGGTATGCTGATATTGTAAACTACTTGGTGAGCAGTGTATTCCCTCCTAATGCAATATACCAGTAGAAGAAGAGGTTGGCTCATGATCCGAAGGCGTATATTTAGGATGAGCCCTACCTTTTCAAACATGGAGCTGACCGCATGGTGAGGAGATGTATTTCGGAGGTGGAGATGAAGCAAATTCTTGAGAGATGTCGTGCCTCTCTGTATGGTAGTCATCATGGTGGTGAAAAATTAACACACAAGGTATTGCAATCGGGTTTCTTTTAGCCCACTCTATTCAAAGATGCTATTCAGTTCTCTAGGGCCTGTGATGCTTGCCAGAAAATTGGTACCATATCTCGGAGGCATTAGATGCCCCTAAATAATATTCTAGACATAGAGATCTTCGATGTTTGGGGTATTGACTTCATGGGGTCATTCCTACCATCATTTAGATGTCATTATATCCATGTAGCTGTTGATTATGTCTCTAAATGGGTAGAAGCACCAGCCTTCCCTACCAATGATACTAACGTGGTGAGTAAGTTCCTTAAGAAGAACGAACATCTTTACACGGTTTGGCACTCCAAGAGCCATTATCAGTGATGGGAGTACCCACTTTCTCAATCAAACCATGAAGAATTTATTGGCAAAGTACGAAATTGGGCACAACATGGCTATAACATATCATCCATAAACCAATAGGCAGGTGGAGGTGTCAAACCGAGAAGTGAAGCAAATATTGCAGAAGATAGTAAATGCCACCCAGAAAGATTGGGTGATAAAACTTGATGAAGCTTTGTGGGCGTATAGGACTGCATACAAAACCTTAATTAAAACCTCTCCTTACAAGATGGTGTATAGCAAGGCCTGCCATCTGCCCGTAGAACTCGAGCATCAGGCATACTAGGTAATAAAATAGCTAAATTTTGACCCTGAGCTCGCAGGTAGGAAGAGACTAGAGTAGTTGGAGGAGTCGGATAAATTTCGGCTCTAAGCCTATGAAAATGTCAATCTCTACAAGGAGCGAACTAAGAAGTGGCATGAACAGCATATAATCTAGTAGAACTTTGAGTCGGTTCAATAGGTATTGCTCTTTAACTCCTTCTTAAATTGTTTCCAAGGAAGCTGAGGTCCAAATGGAGTGGACCGTATATGGTGGTAGCGGTTACACCCCATGGTGTAGTGGAGTTGAAGGACTTGACCACGAACTAAACTTTTTTGGTGAATGGTCAACGTGTCAAACACTATTACAGTGAGGACACGAATCAAATTGAGGAGGCCATCGAGTTAGCTAATGATGAATGAGCTGATAATGGGTCGTGCCACGATGGTAAATCAGGCACTACATGGGAGGCAACCCATGGTGTGATAACAGTATTTATTTTCTTTTACTTTCAATAAAAAAGAAAAAAAAATCCTAAAATCAGATCTCGTGCAAAAAGTGTGAGAAATTTGCACAAGTACAGGTCCGCGATGCCCACGTCGCGACCTGTGCAATTTTATGCACATTTTTTTGTCCTCATTTTTTGATGATCCGTTAGGTATTTTTTGTGCTTTCTTGTTCTAATACATTAGTTTTATTGTTTTGAAGCATGTTTTGGTGTTCGAGAAATTTTTCGGGGCCCGGAGCTAAAAATGAAAATCTTAACGAAGCTCAAAATAGTAAGCATTTGCGATAGTATCGTGACGCGGACCCAACACGATGCCTACTATTTCTGCACGTAGGAATAAAATTGTGTTAAGTATTTGTCTGCGTTCTCTCTGTGATACGAAGGAACGCGAAGATGTGTTAATTCATCCGCGTACAGACGTAGCCCCATCCTATTTAAATAACCCCAGGTGATTTTGTCCCCATTTTTCATCTTTTCCCCGACCCCCATTCCTTGATTTCCCCAATTCTTTTTCTTTTTCTTCTTCCCTCTTTCCCCCTAATTTCAAACAAGTTCGCGTTGCACATCATTTGGGTCAAGAACTCCTTTGCATCAAAGTCATTCTCCACACAAGGTACGTTTTCCCCACTGCAATTTGGCTTGATTCCAATGCTTCAAGGTATGAAATCTTCCATGTTTTGAGTGAAATTTCAAGTGGGTTGACTTGTTTCTTATTCTTTGTTCATGATTGTGACTAATTTCGAGTTGATGTATTGGTGGGGGTGAGAATCATGCTTCGTTGTAAAGGGTGAACACCCTATCTCGAGTTTGTCACAGTGTTGGGAATAATTGGGGTTTTTTCTTTCTTGGGTTTTCTTCACCATGCTTCATGTTTGATATGTGGTTTTTATGTGGTTGAATGCATGACTTTGGGAGGTCGACTAGGGTCTTAGAACACCGGGAATTTGGGTTGTTCTTGTAACTGTCGAAAATAGGAGATAGTTGGGGGTTCTTGAGTTTTTGTTCTTGTGATGCGGCAATATGTGATGTTTTACACTATGAATTGTGCCCAAATTTTAGTGCGGGGTTGCATACACTACTTGGAGAGGTGGATTTGTGTGAAATAGTCTACTGTACTTGCAATTGAATGGTTACCTATTAAAAAGTGCGAGTGTAAGTGCTTCTGTTGTGCTCTTACATTGATGAAAAAGGCTAGTTGAAGGTGTTGGATTGTTAAGTTATAGCACGTCTGACTTAGGGAAGTCTGAGTACCCTTGCCATTCGGGTTTGAGTTTAAGTGTAGGGTTATGTAAATAGTGGCCTATATATTGATTGTGCACTTGTGTCTTGCAGGTATCATATCTTCACATGCACGCCGAGGCGGTCAGTCTAGCAGAGCAGAGGCCTCCAACACTATGAAGCAAGCCCGAAATGTCCCAGAAGTGCCGCGCAACACTAGACGAGGCTAGTAGGTCAGATTCGAGGCCAAAACTATTAATAAGGAGGGAAAATGGTGGTACTAGTCTCATGATGAGATGAAGTACTACCGGTACATCCCGATTGATCTGGACTCGCTAAGGGATGAATACCCACAGATTCTAACCAGGTGCAATAATTTGCGATTGGGGTTCTTGTTTCAAGACCCCCGACCTTGTAACTTAAGCTTGATACGAGAATTCTATACTAACATGAGCAAGGATCCAAGGACCATATCCATCATGGTTCGAGGAATTGAGGTGAACCTTTCACCTCTTGCTATCAACACAGTCCTCAGCACCCTTGAAGAGGTCTCAGCGGGTATTTTTAACGAGTTGTATCTTCACCCACCATATTAAGCTATTAGACACACTTTTTTAGGGCCAACCTCCACAGCTAAGAGGGTGTGACATGCAGAGAGGCACTATCATCTCTCATTTCCATTTGCTTATATGTCCAAGGTGGCCCGGGTCTGGGTCAAGATAATGACGCGCTCCTTCTTCCCGGGGCAGCACTTCATAAATATGACGAAGGATCGAGTATGCCTTATATATATACTCATGATGGGGATGCAATTAAACTATGATGCCATCTTCAGGCTAGCGATGCGGAAGGTAAAGACCCACAAGGGTCGCAGGTATGCATTGGGGGGCCTTATTACTGCTTTATATTCTAGGACAGATGGGCCAGGAGGCTGATTATTGCCTTGTTATCCAAGTCCCCTATGTCACCATCAACATCAAGGGGCCGGATGTGTCTTTGGGCACAGTATTAACCACTGCTGAGAGAGCTTACTAGGATGAGCTGATTACAGGCCGCATGTACGACCTTGAGATGCTACGACACGGACTGGCGGCCGGCCCTCCACGACAGACGAGCTATAAGAGGTTGAGGTCCAATACCCACTGAACGCCTATACTAAAGCGGTATTGCACATTAGACCACGATTCTTCAAGCCTGTGGAGGATGATGTACCTGCCAGCACTGGAGAGGTGCATGATGATGAAAAGGATGAGTCTGAGGATAAGAAGATAGCTGATGAGCCACCGGTCTACGTGGGGTGAGCCTATCTTACCAGGGTCCGCTGATGAGTGAACACCATGATTCCTGCCTCACAGGTTTTGTATGGTTAGCACTGAGGATAGTGCTAAGTCTAAGTGTGGGGTGGGGATTGATCTATCATTATGCTTCATTATATTATTGGCATGTATTAAGACTAATTCTATTTCCTAGCTTGTGATGTTTATTATTATGTTGGGATATCTGTTTTAATATTTTTTTTAGGATTGAACATCTTTTATCTTATTTGGGTCTGTAAATAGTAAATATTAACTATGTGTGCATGGATGCTTGATATGATATGATATGAATGCACTAATTTAGTGGTAGTTGCCTGTCTGTTGCACATAGTAGTATTAGTCATAGTTGAGCGATGGGGGCCCTATGATGGATGGATGATGACCGTCCTAAGGGCATTTGCTGATTCGAGTTCATGTAGAGTGTAGTAGTGTACAAAGGAGCATCAAGTGTAAACTTGAACCCAGTTTAGAAGAAGATGTTTGATCCTTGTAAGCCACAATTATATGTATGCTTAATTAATTGAATTCATGTGAATACCATAATGGGAACTCTAGTGCTAACCTTGTGAGAAAGTTTGCCAAAAGTGAGCGAGCAAATTGTAAGTCTCTGTTGCGATAGGTTTAAGAACTTTCCTAGTATGTAGAGTAGACTTGGTAGGAGTTGGAACTAGAGGAGAGGATCTAGGCGTTTCTTTGGTAACACAATATTGTTGAATGTATATCCTCCTAATGAAAATACTTATGGTTAGCCCTTTTGAGTCTTAGCCTATTCTTTGATTAACCGCAATTCAAGCCAATCTCTTTTCTTTGCTTAATTTTCCGTATTTGATCCTAATTCCCTAGCATTTTAGCATGATAAATTAGAGGAAAGAGGACTTGAATGGACACCCGAGGGCTGAGCAATAGTAGGGTGTCAATTGAAAAAATATAAAAAATGAATATAGTGTCGACCAAATAGTGCTGGTCTGTGTTGTCCCCCTGTCGTGGAGCAAACATGGATGCACATTGTTTTGGCATAACGTGCAATCAGTTATCCAGCATTGATCCACGATGCCTCCGCGTCGTTACTCCATCGCGGATGTGCACTGGTTTTTGAAATATATATTTTTTTCTTTTTAGGGTGTCTACTTGTTCGTAGTTGGTGTTATCTGTTGGTCAGATGTAAACAAGTTTTAGTACTTAAAGCATGACTTATGGGAGTATTAACGAGGGTTAATGGAGTAAGAAAGAAGGGAAGTGCTGAACGAATGTGAAGTGTGTGCCACGAGCACTAGGAAATTGAGCCATGTCAGTCATATCCATAAAAGTATCCCACCTGCCTGCAGACTACATTACAGTCTAACAAAGACCTACGTGATCCTCTAAGAAAAATTCCAGCTAGGTCTAAGTTTTACACTAAGGGCAAGCCTATAGAATCTAAAAGCAACAGGAGACATCTTTTCAGAGAGAGAGAGTTGCTTGTGTACCCATTTTTAATCTTCTGTTTAGGTTCTTAGTGGTGTGTATGGGTAAGTCTTCTTGGGAGGGCACATGATCATCCAATGTCAGTAATTGGACGAACTATTAAACATTCTGCATGAGTCTGCATGTATACATGAGTGCTAGGAGAAAGTAGTTTCTGCCAGGAGCACTACAAGTTGTTCATCATGGTTCAAAGAGTGTGGCCACAGGATGTTTATTGTACATATTACCGTAAGGAGTCTCATGCATGAGTATTAATTTTCTCGAGAATGGACAAAGCTCTAAGTGTGGGGTGGTGATCTGAGGCATATTTATATGCCTAATTAGCCAATAATGCCTATAAATAAAGACAAGTTAGAGGGTAAGTTTATCGAATCTAGGCATTTTAGGGTATTTTTCTCTTATTTTGCTAACACAAGGCCGAGTGCGCCGGTTGGTTGTGTTTTTCCAGGATATTGCTTTAATTAGGAAATTTCGGAGTTAAACCTAGATTTAAAGGATAAACACAGCCTGAAAATCGAAAGATAAAAGTCAGTAGAAGTAGCTGAAAGACCAAAGTCCATGTGGTAGACTTGGAACAAGTTTATGAAAGCTAAAAAATGCAGAAAAAGGCGTGAAGCTGAAAAGTGTCCCAGCTCTGCGTCCGGACCTGTGTAAAAGTGTGTAAAACTGCTCAGTCAGCAAATTAAGCAAAAATTCAATATATGCAAGGGGTCCATGTCTGGGACCTGAGGACACGATGCGAAAAAGTTGAGTTACGAGATTTTTATTATTATTCTATCATAGATTTTAGGTTTTTTCATTTGTTTTTACGCAAGAACTTTAGAGGGACGATGGAGAACCCTTTTTCCATCATATTTTGGAATCTTTATTCTATGGGTTTTGAAGTTTTCTAATTCATTCATGGTGTTTTTCACTATCATGAGTGGCTAAGTCTCCATATTTTGGGGTTGTAGCCACAGACAATATGTAGTTCTTAACTTTAAACATCCATGAATGGTTTCTTTAGATTATTCCTATGCTATTTTTATCTATACTTCTGAGTCTAGCCAACTAAGGAGTACATTAGTTATTCACTTTAGATTCGAGAGATGTTAGAGTGGATAGAACGTAGTAGTATAAGGAGTTTGTTCAACTAGAAAATTAGGTTGATTCGTGTAAGGGAGACCTGTGACAACTACCCTTACACCTCGCTCGGTTTATAACATGGGAAGATAATTTTAATGCATTTTTATTAGTCTGTCTACCCCCGTTCAATGATATAGTTAGACAGTCAATAATGGTATGCCAGCAGAGGCTTCCAACCCTGTTTAGGTAAATTAAATTCCATGAATCAATAATCAGGAAATTAGACAGAGATAGATATTGTTAAGACTAAACAGAGTCATAAAGGTTACAACCCAGAAATTACTCAACAATTGATATCTTGCCTATAAAGTTCAGATTAGTTTAGTAGAAATTTGTCTTTATAATTATTTTACTTAAATCTACAACTCTTTTTACTAAAAGCACCATAACTGTGATAATTGAGATAGATCGCTAATTACATTCAAATCCTTTGGGTTCGATGACCCGACTCTTTAATTAGGGCCACTGTATTACTTGTAAGACCATGTATACTTGCATGTGCTGGGGAGCAATAGAGAGAGAGAGACTGATTTTACAGACGTTTTGATGTTAATAAACTTATGAGAATGTCAAGTCATGGGAGGAGTATTGAGCACCAAAATGGGTAAGTGTGAGTCCCACATGCACTCATTTACTACGTGGCTAGTATAGGAGAGGATTGGACCATGAAAGCAGATATTTCTTCAGTCCTAAAAGAGGACTTGACAGATTTATGGACCCATCGATAGACTCGTCACAAGGTATTGGACGGATGCGGCAATGACATATCTATGTTGTATCATCACCGACTCATAGGTGATGGTTCTTTATTAGAGAGACTCCCAGATAGGTTCCATATTGATAGT
>DF359615.1:35255-63262 GCA_000787875.1 Solanum virginianum
TAAATTTGATATTAGTGTTATCGATTTGAGTACATGAATTTTCTTTTTATTACTAGTCTCTAATTACCGGAACCAAAAAAGAAACAAAAACTTTTTTAAAAATAATTTTTTAATTATGTTATTTATTAAAAAAATATTATTTATCAATATAATTAAATTTTAACATGATGATTTAAAAATTACTAAAGTTTAGTCCAAATAAATAAAAAATTATTACATAAATAAAAATATTAATAATAGTGTATAAATATAACACAAAATAAAAAAGTTTATTGGGTAAAATGAAGAATAAAAATTTTATTGTGTTATTCACGAATAAGAATTTTAAGAATTTTATTATGTTTTTCGAATAAATAAAAGAATTAACTAATTAGTAAAAGATTTTAATTTAATTATCATTAGGATTAAGAGTATTTTTAGACCAAAAAATAGAAAAAAGGGTTTCTATGAGTCAAAAACAAAGGTGAGGGTGCTTTTAGATCAAAGAATGGTTTTATGGAAGGTATTTTTAAACCAAAAGATGGAAAGTGGGGTACTTATGAACAAAAAACAAAGGTCGAGATATTTTTAGATTAAAAGATGAAAGAGACGTATTTTTGAGTCATTTTCAATAAGTTGGGGGTATTCTTAGTCCTTTTTCCAACAATTAAATAGGTAGTACTTTATTTTAGGCTAATTTTAAAAAAATGATGCAATTTAATATATTTGACTTCAAAGTTGATACATAATTTTTGAGGTTTTTTTATTGTTCAAAATAATTGAATTGTTCAAAATTCAAAATTTAAAATGAATGCTTGAAACTTTTTTCATAATTGTTCTTTTATTTATTAAAATTTTATATTTTTTAGGAGATAAATTACACTACTTGCAAAGTTATATTTATGATTTTATTTTTAAAAAATAATGAAAACTATGATTTAATTATGTCTTTAAATATTTTTTTAATATATATATATTATCTCATAATTTAAGTTAATACAAAATAGAGGAAGTAGCAAAATAGTATGTATTACGTAAAACTATAAATGAAATTAAGAAATCTGATATAAATATATGTCTATTTTTTATTTAGCTGTTCCATACATCAAACCATTTCCTGAAACTTAATAAAATCGAGCTATCTTGAACTCAGCAAGGAAATGATATATATAGCAAAAGAAGTGCATGATTTTTTATTTTAAAAGTAAACTTCAGTGTTACCGTACAAACAGCTTTGACCATGAAATAGACAGGTGAAGCTACTAGGTGTGACTTCTAATATAAGGGAATATATATGTGTGTATATATATATATATACGCGCACAAATATAGATACAAAAATTCATGCAAGCACAAGTTTAATAAATATAATTTTATTTGTCTCAATTTTGTAGCACGAACAGAATTAAGAGAATTAATTAAATTTTTATATAATTTTAAATTGTCAATTATTATGATTTATAGGATTTTTAATAAATAATATATATTATTTTTTATCTTTATTTTATTAAATAACATTTCTACTTCTATGAGATAGTGGTAAGGTCTACGTGCATTCTATTCTCCCAAGTTCCCAGACCCACTTGTGGAATTCCACTGATATGTTGTTGTTGTTTATCTCAATTTTTATGAAGCATGTGAAATTTTGTAATCAATCAAATTAAATATTTTAAATTATTACTTATTATATTTTATAGTACAACTTTGTTTTATATATATTTATATCTATCTATACTATATTAAAAGTGTAAAGATCTTTAGAAATATTGTTTGAACTTTTTGCTCTTTATTAAAAGACTCAACTTTAGATAAAATTGTCTTTTCACGATTTTTCTGTAAATTATTATTTATTATATTTATAATATTGACTTTTAAAATATATGAAAAATATCCTACCGCTGCTAAGAAAAATTCTAAGTTATCATGACTTCTAATTAGTAATCGAATCTTTAAATATAGAAATTTTATAAATAAATAATTTATCAAAATTATTTTTGTAGTGAATTATTTATTTTATAAGTTCATAATTAAATTTAACTTTTCTTTGCATGGGTTCTAATTAGTGATAGAATCTTTATATATATGACTTTTATAAATAAATAATTCATCAAAATTATTTTTATAGTAAATTATTTATCATTTTATAAATTCATAATCAAATTTAATTTTTTGCTATAATATTTATTATCAGACAAAGTACACACATCATACGCAAAGTGCACATAGCAAGACTAATAATTTTAAATGGATGACATACTTAAAGAAAGAAACGATCATCGTAGAACGGTAATGGCTAGAAATCCAAGTGAGTAAAGCTGGGAATACAAGGTGTCATGATATTTTAGTTAATTAATTAATATATATTTATTTGCAATCATCGTAGAACGGTAATGGCTAGAAATCCAAGTGAGTAAAGCTGGGAATACAAGGTGACATGATATTTTAGTTAATTAATTAATATATATTTATTTGTATAATTTTTTTATTATTAAATGATAAAATTAACGTCTTGACCCGAAGCTCCTCACTATATTATAGGAAGTAAAATATAAAATATTATAAATTGGAAAAAAGATGAATAAAAAACCAGTAAAGAGGAGAAGGTTGTAGTTGAGTAATAGTGATATGCATTTACCAGATTCTTCCTTTAGTTGTTCTACTTTCTAAACTGTTCCAATTTTTTTAGTATAGTGATTTGTCAATTGTTGAGTGATAGGGACACATATTTGTCTTTACTTTATCAAAAGTGCATCATATATATATCCAACACTCACCAAATCTACTCGAAATAGTAAGATATTTTATGTTCCATGATATTTATTGCTTCCTAAAGTCGGTAGAGATTAAAAAACAGATACTTTTTGAAATGTCTCAGATTGTTTAGATTTTTTTTAGTAACTGATAATAATAGTTTTGTAATTTTAAAACAACCAAAATTATTCTAGTTTTCTTTGTAGAAAAAAATTAAACGTTATTAAATGATTATTTAATAATTTAAATCATATTATTATGATGAACTGTGACACCAAACTAGCAATAAGAGACCGACTTTATAATCATGGGTACTACGTTTAATGATTAAAATAATTACAAAATTTTTAATTAAAAATAACCACATATTCAGCACCTGCACAGCCACTATAGAATTGTTTTTTTCTCTTTATAATTCTCATCTAGTGTCTAATATTTATGTTGTAGTTGAAGTTAAATTATTTTAAATTTATATTGTGTACGATTTCATTCAAGAAAAAATGCTCCTTATCAAAAAAAAATTCTACTTAAGAATTCAAACCTGAAATCTCTAATTAACATATTTTATTGAAAAAATAAAATGTATACGCGGACACGTTCATCTTTCTTGAACATGAAGATGATGTTCATAATCCAACCAAAATAATCTACTATTTTAATAAAATTGGTGTAATAATAACAAGATAGCAGGAACCTTATCTTCCTTAATGGAAATAATAATAATAATAATAATAATTATTATTATTATTATTATTATTATTATTATTATTATTATTATTATTATTATTATTATTATTTTCGGGAGGATGAGACTAATGGCACTTCAATTTGTTGCATGATAAATCATGTAGCTTGATATTTCTAAGTTTGTTTATTTAAAAAAAAAAATTGGTTTGACTTTTCTGGAACCAAACAAGATTAGCAACAGAAAAAAACATCATTTCCAAGTTGCTACTGGTTACCTAGTAGTACCCTATAATGCTCTTTTCGCTTTTTTTTTGTACTTGTCCGTAGATTATTATATTTTAATTTATCAATTTGACAAACAAAAAGAGACTATTTTTACTATAAAATATAATAGATAGGGTTAACTTAATAAATAAATCTGTAAAAATATTAAATAATTGATTGGATTGATATAACAAATGATAATTATAAAGAAGATTAGAGATATATTATTCTTTGCCAACGAGTTGTCAGTTTAAATTAGTGGCATCAAATTTATTTAATTTTGAATATATATTTCTTATATAATTTGTAAATTATTTTACAAGAGTGTAGCGTGG
The DNA here is from genome assembly GCA_000787875.1 of Solanum virginianum. NCBI lineage: Eukaryota > Viridiplantae > Streptophyta > Magnoliopsida > Solanales > Solanaceae > Solanum > Solanum virginianum. The sequence continues at coordinate 39,272 of DF359615.1, forward strand.
CTAAAGAATTGAGAGTGACTAATTGTTTTCTTGTAAAAATTATTATCATAGATTGGTTTTTGGAGTAGCATGCATTTTCTTTCAACTTCTGCGACTGATGAAATTAAAGATAAGATATGATCATAAAAGTATAACAAAAGTGGATGATATTTTCAACACTCACCAAATCTCTAGAAACTAGAAGTGGTAAAGATATTTTATGTTTGCTACGACTCTTTTTGCTTTGGAATAAAAAATAAAGATATATAGAATTGATTTCATGAGTAAAAGCTATAAATTTAGTGATTATAAAAAAAGAAAAATTTTAAATTGAGTGATTATTTAAGATATTATTATCTCCAAGTTTAGTGATATTATCATCAAACTAATACATCATGGTATTTTAGTTTAGGGAAAATTGTAAAAGTATTTATTTTTAGATCTAATTTTATCTTTACGTGTCAACCTCTATTTTTATTCAAAAATGTCAACCATTATTTATCAAACTATGCCAAAAAAATTAAAAATAAAAATAAAGGCTAAGGATGTGACATAAAGACTAAAAAAGTGACATAAAATTTGACAAAAATATAAAGATTTTTAGAGATTAACACGTAGAGATAAAATTGAATCTAAATATATTGTTGCAATTTTCTATTTAGCTTATTGAATGCATAGCTAGCTACTTGCTTTCCAATCACGGGGCTCTCGATGGAATTTATTTTCAGAGTAAAAAGACTACAGTATAGTATAGTATAGTATAGTTTTGTAGTTTTAAAACAATAAAAAGTGATTCTAGTACCTTCTTCTTCTTCTTCTTTTTTTTTTTTGTGTAGAAAAATAATATTAGACGTTAGAGATTATTTAAGAAGTTAAATCATATTAACATTGTAAATGTAAATATGAACTGTTAGACCAAATTAGTAATAAGGGGCCGACATTCGTGGTCGATCATGGATACTACGAATATATTATATTTCATAGTAGGTTAGATACTTATATATAAATTAATATGGTGTTTGATTTATAATTTAGAAATTTATTATGTAATTAATATTTTACATATATATGTCTGAGAAAATTTATGTATAATTTTATGAAGAATAGAAGATGAAATAAATTAATATAGCCGAACCTTTCTAAATTAATATTTGATAAAATTAGTAAATTCTTTAAGATCATATTTTTCTCCAAACCCAACTTGGATTAGTGGAGAGAATCACCAATTTCGATAAGACAGTAACATAATATATTTTCAGAACATCCGTACATAAATACATGATCTTATTAATATTATCAATTAATAATTTTTTAAAATTATTAAAATATCTAGGATAATTTATTGAAATATGATTCAATTTTTTTTGTTATTGAACTTTAAATTTAGTTGAAGTTCATTTCTAGTTTTTCTTATTGTATCATAAGTTTAGTGTTGTCTTCTAGAATTGTACCAAAAAATTGTGAAGAGTTCTAACGTGATAAGTGTTTACTTATAAGTACTCATGACTACAAAAATATTATATCGTCTTTCAACTGCATTATCAATTTCTCTTATGGTATCTATTATCTAAAATTTCTTCTAAGCTCTAAACATCTAAACATATATCTTTTTCATCCGGATAATCTAACAAACTATTGACATCCATTGTAATGCGGTAACCAAAAACATTAGTCATGGCCTCATATTCATGAACATCATTTTCACAAGAAGGTTCGTTTAAATTTGTTGAAGCTTCATCCTATGAACAATTTAATCAAAATTTAATATTCATTGAATCTTAAAAACACTTTTTTAAATTAATAAATATTAATTTGTGATTAAATAATATCTCTATAAAATTATAATATTTCAATGTGCTGACAATATTAATTTAGAGATTTTTTTACTATACATGAACAAATAATAACTAATTTTTATATAAAATAATACATAAATTTCTTCTAAACTAATTGGTATATTACTAATACTTACATTACTCTAGTTAGCTATTGAAAGATTAGAAAATGATTTTAGGTGACAACTCAACAAAATAACTAGAAAGTTTTAATTACAAATAAAATTTAAAAAATAACCACACATTGAGCACCTGGATATCCACTCTATATTTGTCATTGTAGCTGAAGGTCAGTGAAATTTCCTTCATGGAAATTGTTCACCTCCTCTTTTCAAATCCCGAGGGGAGGGGATAATGGCACTTTAATTTGTTGTGTGATATTTGTTATTTGGTATTTATTTTGGGCCTTAGAGTCGTTAATATGGGCTAAGTCTGATGGATCAATCTATCTGTCCATCTTTATTTGTCCCTTATTGATTTGGCACAAGGATTAAGAAATAATATATAATATGAGCAATTTTACTAAATCATATATTAAATATAACAATTACAATGTCTTGAAAAATGTAACAAGAAAATAACTACTATAATTAATAATAAGGGTAAACTAAAAATTAAGTTTGAAATTATCTTTTGATTTCATAAAGTGGACAAGTATTGTTGGACATTTCAAAATAGTACAGTGGACAAGTAAAGATGGACGGAGAGAGTAATAGTAACACTAATACTATGTAATATTGTCCTATTGCTATTTATTTTAATATGTTTAAATTATAATTTAATTTAAAATTTTATTTAAAATAAATAGTAACACTAATACTATGTAATATTGTCCTATTGCTATTTATTTTAATATGTTTAAATTATAATTTGATTTAAAATTTTATTAAAAAAATATAAGAATAAAAATGTGGGGACCGGACAAAGCGCGCAGCCCACTTACAAATGAGCTAGGCTAGCTATTTTCTAGCCCATAAAAAAAAGGGGTCAACTCGATCTGGTTTGTCAATGCCAAAGCCTGTAAGGACTAGCTCGGGTGGGGTGGGTTGGCCCGTATTGACAACTCTATTTTGGGGGTTGACTTTAGGAATAAAAAAATTGTCAACGATTCGAATTCAGGTGTGATGCCACTCACCTAACTCATCAAGGCGAGTTAGCCCAAAACCTAGATAACTCGACATAATAATAAAAGTAGAAGATAAACAGTATAATAAGATATATAAGCGAAGGAAATCAAAAGCTACAACCATCCCAGAACTGGTGTCGCATGTATAAGCCTCTAACAATAAGAATGCTTAAATAAAATACAAGTCTCAATGTCTAGTTCTCAAATAGAACATAACATAAAGTAGAATCCTCGAAAGCCTGTTGAAGTACAACCAGCTACCTCTCAAGTGATCTAAAGGCTCAATCCTGAATCTGAATAGTCTAATAAGAAGGATCGGGCTCACAATCTGTCACATCCCGGGAGGGTACCATTGGCGTGGCTAGCACTAGAAGAACCATTGCAGATTCCCCAAGAGAACTACCTGACCTCATCGTCACATCAACTCGACAGCGGAAGAAATTACTCAAATAGAAAGACATCATATGAATAAAATATAACTCAACTAACTCATAGTTTCTAATGAATAAGTTTGGAATACAAAATACTCAACAAATTCTCTACTTAGTGTCTATGAAGCCTCTACTCAACAATTTATATGGTGCCATAACAGGCCATTGATATCCCAAATCAAAGAAAATAAAGTACTCAATGGAAGTAAAAGATAAAAAGGGCTCCTGCGAAAATGCACGGAGGGCTCACCAACTCTAGAATGACCCATCTAGAAGCAACTTCGGATATCATCAGCCGATATATCACCTCGGCTCGTCGGCAAAAACCTCGGCTAATCATAGGGCTCACCAACTCTAGAATGCACTGATCTAGATTTCAATGGTGGACGGGTTGAAGTCCTCTATCACCTGTATCTGCATCATAAAATGATGCAGGTTCAAATGGACGTCAGTACATGAAATATACTGGTATGTAAAATAGCTTAAGAAAATAAGGCTCAACTCACTCTTCTCGACTCAATAACTCATTCTCAACTTAATACATGCAAGTTCAAATTAAATCATGTTTTAAAAATATACTTAGTAAAAAATAGACTTGGTTTAAAATATCATGCTCAATCAAGGTGCTTAGGAGTTTCTCTTAACTGACATCCAGTCCCATCACCCTTAGTTTGGTGATGCACAATGAAGGCGATGTCATTGCCACGTCCGTTCTAAACTTGCCATGGAAAAGGACGATCAACTCTCTCTTGAATCCATAGTAAATGTCCACTTTTGGGACAAGAGTCGCCAAAATGAGTTGTACGACTATCCTATGCTGGCAACGTAGTTCTTTGGGTTAAAATAGATGTTTACTCGCTCTCAGTTCGGTGCTCAATACTCCTCCCAAGAATAAAACATGCTCAACCCTATCAATCAACTCAAACCTCAAATGCTCAATCAATCACATCAAAATCTCAACCTCATTGGGTTACCCTATTTCAACTCATCTCAGTTATTCATCAACTCTGTCAAGCAATGCAGACAATCAAATTCGACTTAGACTCCAACGGTCATTCAGAGTCACTCAATTTGACTCATCATGCAATACAAGTAAGTTTCATGGCAGTATAAGTGATTAGGTTCAGTATGTTTTTCATGCTCTATGATGCGCAAATTACTCAACTCATCAATTTAACATCAAACTCAAACTTCAACTCAATCCATGCATAGAATTTCATAGAATTATACAATTTAAGATTCATGCTATCAAGTATGAAACTTTACCTCAAGATCGTATCAAAACTACGCAATGCAGCAAGTACTTCATACATTATCAGGAGAATTCATAATGAATAAAGAATTTTAGAAATAGAATAATAGGATTTCCCATATCTCAACTCTTTTCCAAATTCTGACTCAAGCAGATGAAAGGGGCGTGTGAACGGATGTAGTTCCACACTTTAGTAAGCCTTACATACCTGGGTATGGAAGAAGCAATCAAAATACAGTAGATCTTTGTGCTAAAATCAAGAACTCTTGCTCTTCTCCCTCTTCTGGCGTTCTTCAAGAAACCCTTGAGTGAAGAATGATGAATAATACTCTTAGGGTTCTATTTAAAGGCTTTCTTCAAGCCTAAAACGATCAAGGATTTAATTGAATAGGGAGTGAAATATACGAAAATGCCTTTCTTAAAAATTGTCGTCTAAGTCTACAAGATCCCATTTACGGATCTGGTTTGTCAATGCCAAAGCCTGTAAGGACTAGCTCGGGTGGGGTGGGTTGGCCCGTATTGACAACTCTATTTTGGGGGTTGACTTTAGGAATAAAAAAAATAGACCATTCTATGAGTCGTAAACTACCTCTCGTAAACTAGGGGTCCTGAAATTTGAGTTGCTGAAATTTATCACTAAACCTCCTCTACGAGTCCTAAAACGTTCAACGAATTGTCTGCTAACTCATAATCCAAGATATTGAAAGTTGATATTTGAACTTCCAATCCACGAAATTATTTTACGGGCCGTAAGATACTTTATGAGTCGTATATTATCTCATATGTAGGCCTCAGACTTAGAAAATTTCACCAAGTCATCAGGGGGTTTTACGAGACTCATTCTACGAGTCGTAGACCTATCTACGAGTCGTAAATGACCCTCGTGAATTCTTCTTCTGCAGTTTTTCTCAGTATTAACTCAGCATCCTCTGTGTATGTACTCTAGATTATTTAGAAGGAATTAGGGGTGTTACATAACCTACAAAAATGTAGCAGGGATGAGCACCAAACAATACGGTACTCTGCAAATGGAAACTAACATAAAGTAAAGCAATGAAAAACACAAGCACTCCTTAACACCCAACCATATGCTGCCAACTACACACCTGCACTCAGAAAAGTCCCAACATAATACAATATACAAGTCACAAGAATATAAATATACTCATCACATACATTATATCTCAAAATATTCAGTTGATACTCAAGTCAAATAATAAAATAGATATTCAATACCATAAGCAACACATAATAATATCATGAAGGGATTATATGAAATGGGGTGAATGTCATGAGATGTAAATAATTATATGCAATGTCAAATAATCATGATGCATGTTTGTCATGTGATACACATTCGCTAATCATATTTGTGTCAAATCAGAACCCATGGGGGCTACACATGGACCACATATTCTTGAACATTATCGGCATTGACCTCGGCCAATGCTCACCCATCTAGAAGCAACTTCGGATATCATCAGCCGATATATCACCTCGGCTCGTCGGCAAAAACCTCGGCTAATCATCAACTGGTAGAGACCTCAGCCACCAATCCACTTGTTACCTTGCATATCTCTTAGTTGTAGTCATCACAAGTATCAATGCACAAGTAATAGTGAATGCAACGTACACAATCTCAGTTTTATTACAGTTTCAACATCATTAAATTCTCAATAGCATCACATTCAATGTCATCATGATCCCAACATCATTACCGTTTTAGTATCATCATTGTTTTGATATCATTCACATTTCAACATATATACCATCTCGGTATCAATATCAAATAATTCACAAGATCGAATAACAATGCCACAATTAATTCACGTCAAGATTTCACAACATGAATAAGTACTCGCTCCGGAACCTCATGATCAAAGCCTATGAGTATACAATTCTATCCCAAAATACTCATTTCCACACACACAAGAGCATACAAGGTTCAATCATACTTAACAAAAGGTTAGAAATCTATTTGCCTTAAAAAAATTCTCGAATCAAGCCAAATCAACAATCTTTCCTCTTCCACGATAATCCAAATCACCACAATCTATTCAATATAGCATCACAATCACATAACGAATCTAATGACACTAAATCAATCAATTTGGGTGAAAAGGGCAAAATGATCAAAGTAACCAGAACTTGAAAATTAATACATGAAAACGTTCTTCAAGTAATAAGAAATTCAACGATAAAAATCATTTCAAAAATTGAGTTAAAAAATAAGGTAGGAATCATCAATTTAGCATTACGAATCAATATCCAAAAATTTTCCAATTTCTCCAATTATCTCCAAATTATAAGTTAAAAACACAATTTAATCAAAGAAAATTGAAGAAATAAGTCAGAAAATAGTTACCCAAGAGACTTGCCTTGAAAAGCCTTGAAGAATCTCCCAAAAACGAAGATTGGAAGTTTGAAAATGGTGAAAAATGTCTAAACCCGTTACTTAAAAAGTCACACTGTACAGGCACTTTTTTATTCTCCTAGACTTGATTCGGCATTCCGAAGCTGATGAAATCGACAGAATCGCATTCCAACACTCAAAACTCAAGATGACCACAAAAATCAAATTTTCCAACTTTAAACCTTTAAAAACTTTTTCTTTAGCAAAACTTCAATTTTTTACGAGGTTTCAAATATTTGACTTTTAGAATCAACAAATATGACTCGAGGCAACTTTTGGAAAGGGCAAAATGATAATTTTGTTGAAAATGACAAAAATGACCTTCGAAGTCATTACAAAAATATAATAGAAAAAAACAAAATATTTTATCAAAGTAAGTTATTATTTAAATTAATTTATTAAAATAATACATTTTTTAAAATTTAAAACTACAATAAGCATATTTCATAGAAAAGTATTTTATGAAAAACATACTCTTTTAGTCTAGATTTATATGATAGTGTTCGAGTTCTATGAGTCAAATTAATTATTCTTTGATTACAACGTAGATCAATAAAATTTGCATCAAAAAAATAGTAATCAAGAACGAAAAAATATTGCAACAACTGTAGTATTTTATTTCAAGGTGTGAGTTCGACAATCTTTATGAATCTTTTGATTTGCCTTTTCACATATAAATTCATAAGGGTTCTTCAGCTTGATCTTGAATCTTGTAAAATTTGATGGATTTGATCTTGACTTGTATTTGAATTTAAGGGATTTGAGGCTTGATCTTGAATCTTGTGGTCTTGACCTTGATTTATGGATTTGATGAATTTGAATTTGAACTTGAACTTGATATAGACTTGTTCTTCAACTTGATCTTGACTTGTACTTGAATCCAAGGACTTTTGGATTTGATCTTGAATTAGATGGTCTTAATCTTGATGTGTTCTTGAACTTGAATGTTTGATTGCTTGAATTTTTAAACTTGTAGCTTGTAGAGAAATCTGCAGCGTTTGATCCACGAGCTCTCTCTGGCTTCTTGTTAGAATTCTTGTGTGTGATTTCTGAATTATGAGGACCCCAATATATAGTTGTAGAATAGAAGAGTTATGATGGAATTAAGCTTTCTTCCAACACATAATAATATCATGAAGGGATTATATGAAATGGGGTGAATGTCATGAGATGTAAATAATTATATGCAATGTCAAATAATCATGATGCATGTTTGTCATGTGATACACATTCGCTAATCATATTTGTGTCAAATCATCAAGTGACATAACGATATTTGATTGGTCAGAACATGTCACTTGTACATGTGGCACATTTCTATTGGTCTTTGATTGAAATGGGAATGTCATATCATTTTGGCACATGGCATGATCATATTGGCTTCTTTATTTGATTTGGCATGCCTGTCATTTAGCATGTGACATCAAGTGGGCCTCCATGATGAAATGATTTTGGACCTATTAAAGTAGGCCATATTTTGTAGCCCAAATAAATGAACTTGGATTTTTTATTAAATCTATATTTTATTAAATTTAAATAATTAACCTAATTATATAAATTTTTAATATTTATTTAGATTAATATATTTTGAATTTAATATAATTTGAATTATTTTATAAAATTTATATTTAGTGCCTGTTTGGAAAACCACCATGTAATTGAACTTTCGTGTGGATGTAATTATATTCTTTGACCTGTTTGACAGGACAAATACTTACTTGATAAGACAGGACATGAGTGTAATTGAAGTGGTGTAAATACACTATTCAATTCCTAAGGGAGGATAAGAAATTGGTGTAATTACAATATGTAATTACATGAAACTTTTTTTTTAAAAAAAAATCTTTTTATTTTCATTTATTTTTTATTTCTATTATTTTATTTTTTTTATTATTTATATTTTATTCCTTCTCACTCTCAACTTTTATTTCTTCATGTGATTTCATATAATTTTTTTATTTATTCTAATTTATTTTTTTCATTAGCATAATTTTGTTAATATTCTAATTTTTAAACTAAAGTAGAACTTTTTGTTGAGTAAGGCTATAGTGTTATTTTTTTTTTTAATATTACTAATATTTATAATATTAATATTTTGTCAAACACACATTTTTGATGTTCATCGAAATTTTATACTTTTAGTTTTTATGATTAATTTAATAAAATATACTAATTTGAAAAATATTAAATTTTTTTACAATACTAGTTAAGAATATATGTTTACTAATTAATATATATTCAGAAGACAACATATTTCTTAAATACTTAATTTAAAATTATTTGTAAAGACCCTTATTTTTGTAAATATAAATTTTAATTTTAGATAATTAATTTTTATTTTTAAAAATTTAATATAACCTTATAATTACACGTGTAATTGCATTATGGTAAACAAACAAATCAAAGTAATTACTAAGTTATGTAATTACGAGGCTAGTAATTGATATCCTAATAACTACACCAATTTTAATTATTAGGTGACTTTCAAAGAGACCCTTAATAAATTTTACATGATTACACCTTACCTTTTGCATATCTCTTGTTTTTTGAAGGGAAAAAAAGACCGAGGAAAAATCAGTATATCAATGATATGGGTCTAATTTAGTTGCTGTATTTTATTTTGAAAAAAATTGACAGATTTCATATATTAAAAAAATAAATATCTAAAAAGCCCGCAATGTATTATCAATTAGACACCGGAGATGTTATTACTCCCTAAATGATTAGAAATTCAAAATTATTATACACTTGAATGTGTAGTTGACAATTTCCCTAGAATGAGCATAGAAAAATTTCATTTCGTAAACACCTACAATTATTTGACCAAATGAAATTGGTTTTGGACGACAACGCAAGTTGACAAGCAAAACAAACATAAGGGCACATTGGACTCCTATCCAACAACTCCATCGTTTTTTCAAAAAATGTAGCCCAATACCATAGACATTGAAAGTAACTATACTTTATTCTTATGTTCTTATTCATCCACACCACAGGTTATTTCCATGCTCATCATAATCTCTTACACTATTGATTTGTTTTTGTCTAAGCTATTGCTATTTTTCAAACTACAAGTTTCCAATGGTCATTAGTTTTCAATTCTTTATACTAAAAAAATAGTGAAAGATTTTTCATCAATGTTTTGTATGGAAAATTGAAAGTGGCAAATACTTTACTGGGTCAGTTTGAAATGAATCAATACTTGGGTCCTTGCTAATCAAAGATTTAGTTTAGCATTGAAATATCCTAGGCATATTCACATCAAAATGTCTAAACCAGAGCTTACACTTGTAAAACCACAAACAATATCAGTGTATCTACTCGTTGGGAACAACCATGTCAGCAAGATAAAAGTTTTTATCCAATAACTTGTACTAAAAAACTGCTCAACTATTGAAGCTACATAGCTGATACATTTTGGGTTTACATAGCACAGGTAATATACAATGCCACAAAGCCTGTTGCCCTGCAAGCATTTAGCCTAGACTCGGGACCTAATCATGAACTCTCCACTCAATGCTGTCTAGTTTCTTGAGATGCAGTTGGAGCAAACTCATGAATATCATACAACAACAGCCACAAACGGGGAACCCGAGCAATGGAGATCACACCTATATTCTGCGACTGCAGACCGTCATTTTGGTAGAAGTTGCATGCAATTTTAAGTTTTGTCAAACAGACACCTCCGGATTGTCAGTGCAAATTCACCAACTTTTCTAGGGTGCAGGAATGTTGCACATAGACCTAGACATACAGCAAAACCAGTGATCACAAAAACAAGAGTACGAGACGTCAAGACAGTCTTTCTAACCAAGAAGCCACAGGACTTCCCTGATTGCTCCCCCTTCACCCTCGATGCCAATTCTGCATCCAAAAGTGGGACAGTAGAACTTCTCTCCCAATAATTCGGACCAAACTCTATGTTGTGCCTATGTGGTACCTCTGTTTCCTGCAGATTACAAACCCACGTATAGTTAATTAGCATCAGGAATGAGTCATCACCCTTGAAAACACAATTTTGTGTATAAACATGAAATGAGCACGCAGCTACAAGGAATTCTGAAGGTAAAAAGTAATTCAAAATGCTCCCTACTCAAATTTGTAACGTAAACATATTAATGACCATAATTATGTACCATAAGTGCATAGATAGTGTCGTTAAAAGCAAAAGGCACCCAGTAAACAATACCAAACATATATGAATGCTACAGCAATTGAATTGCAATCAAAATAAATACTTTTAGTATCCAAAGTATCCAATACACAATAAAATACCCTTAGTAATCGAACTCGTCAAAGTTGAGACTCAACGAACCAATTATTTTTAGCTGGGATCCCTTTGCGCATCATAGTTTGAAGACGTTGGGATCCCTTTGCACTTAGGCGCACAGCTTCACCCATGAAGCGACAATGTCTTAGCTTCCCTTCAAGCAATGGGCTAGGTGCTTGGTCATGTTTGAGCCTAGCGAGGAACAAGTTTGATTAGGCCTTTGAGGCCAAGGTACGTTTACGTACCAACAGTTTGATTTATTTGCAGCTTATTCACCAGCATAAAAATATATGTAAAAGACTATTCTAACTCAATGCATTTAATTTGAAGACAATATGGCAGTGCTCAATTCTGTAACATACTCGGATATTATGGCAATGTTGAAATGAGATTGTCACTTCATTGATAATTGGAAAAATAGATTGCATATGATTTTGGAAGTTTTGACTAGAAGTATTTACCTCCTGCATAATTTGTGCCGGATCTCCGGCAAAATATCCCTTTAGATGCAATCTTTCCTTGAGCAGAACTTTTTTCTCGAGAATGTCCTGAAAAAGTCTCCTGTCAGCATCAGTGATGCCAGCTAACATGTTTCTCTTCACCATATTTTCAAAATAAGACAATACTCTTTCCAAAATAATAGTAGACTGACTTTCCATTAAAATGTTCAACAAATAATTAAATCTCTGCATCTGTATAGATGCCAGATTTTGAACATTTTCTGATGAAGGCTCCCTTAGTAACCATGCCACATCCAACATAAATTCTGAAAATTCTGATACTCTAGACATGGAAGCTTCACATGGAGAACAAACAGCCGTGGATTCTGACCCTCCAGAACAGAACTTCCGTTGTATTTCCTTCATTTCTGCACAAATATCCTTTTCCGCAATGAGGATGGGGATGAAGTTAGATAAGCCAGATTCATTCTCCACCTACAGAATACCCCAGGTTGGATCATTTACAGCAAAGATTAATGAAACACAAACATGGTTCAAGAATATTAAATACATGAACAATAGATATCTTGCAAGAAGTAGTACTCTTTATTACTCCATCAGCACTACATTCAATGGAGATAGACCTTTACTTTAGAAAGCTGAGGTTCATTTCATTGAAAATTATCAAAAAGAAAGTGTTGTATATAAGTTACAAAAGTATAGCTAGCTCCCTTCCTTTTATCAATGCAAATGATGGTGCTGTTTGGGTCAATTTGCACTCAACTCAACTAATCTGCTGGACAATTTTCTACAGCTCAAAAGAACATGTGCCAGGTAAGGCTACCAACAAGGGTGGTGCAAATAGACTCGTACCAAATGTTTTTGCCAGGATTTGAACCTGAGAAAGTGGGAATATCTGGATCATCTCTTATGCCTCAACTCAGCCATATCCTTGGGAATTATAATTTAACTCTCCTCTTCTTGTGTACGGAACTTGTAACATCTCTAAATGTGACAGATTTTCCTCATCAAAAGTAAATGTGATTTGACTTTTTCCAACATTAATTTTTAAAAATGGTCTCTTTCTAGCATTATTCCTTTAATGGTGCATGGTGCCTATCATATGAATGATACATTTATAGGCCAAAAAGACAACTTGAAATGAGGACAAAAGAAGATATTTAGTTAGGACTTCTACCTCAACAAAAGCTGGGCCAAAAAGATCTGCTTCAGTTCTAGGGACATGTATCTTTAATAATTGATGCTCCATGCTACTACAATCACCTTCAATTTTACAATCTGATGGCATGAAATTGTTATCATTCCCCAAATACCTTCCCCCAAATGACACAAGAAACCTGTCAAGGGCATCAAAATGTCAATTTATAATATCTGATGAAAAATAACATGAAAGATAGCACCAATTGCCCTCGAAAGCCTCCATGGCAATAGTACTTATAGGTATTAAATTTATTTTGGCTCTGAGAAAAATTAGAGACTTTCAGAACAAAACTGCAACTATCTATGAACACGGCACGTATGAGTGAATATTCACTAATAGGGAGAAAAGAAAGTTGGTATGAAGGAAGAGAAAAGCTTCCAATTTGATCTGATCAAATAGCCTGCTAAATTTAACGAAAAACCGATGCATAGCTCATTGGAATGATCTACAAATACGATGTGGTCAAATGCGTGTACGAGTTAATAATCACCAAAAAGGGAAAGATAAGAGTAGATGCAAGCAAACACGAAAGATTGGAATCTGGTTGGAATCTGGTCTGATCAAATAGTTGTGACACCCACGATGGAAGCTGGGCTAATCAAGGCAAGTCAAGGAGAAAGACTGGCCTGACTTCTAGGCTGACAGGCTTCTGAAGAAAGGCTATATATAACACTTTAAGCAAATTTCACATCAAAAAAGGAGAGGAATTAAGTGTTATATAAGATAGAGCACAAGTTCACATAGTATGCATGCTTTGGGGCTTGATCCATGGTGTAGACCAAGGCACAAATCCATGACGTCTGTTGGGTCAAAGCCGACAACACATGTCATGGGCTTGGACTGGTGGTAATAGTCATCTCAAGTAAGCCAGAGTGGCCATGGATCATTACGACGATTTGATCAAATACAAACTTATCTCTCTATTTTACTCGGTCAAAAGCAATACTCCATCCAATTTTATGTGACGTGTTTGACTGAGCACAAAGCTAAAGAAATTAAAGACTTTCGATATGATGGCGAAATATATGTCAAGTACCAAAAATTTGTTCAAGGTTCAAACCTTTTTTGATGATGATATGCAAAGTACCATAATTATCCTTTAAAATGAGTAATGGTGAGAGTTTCCCATGTATTTTCATTTAAATGAATAGTGGTGGGGTCCCAACAAACATGAAGATAGAATGAGGATATTTTTTTGGGGACAGGCTACAACCGAAAGTATGTCACAAATTGAGACAGATGGAGTAATATTTATAAAGGGTATGATTCTCACTCTAGATACTAAAACTCATCCGCACAGATATAATCCTTCTATCATTATTAATATTATAAATTGCACCATCCTTGTAATAACAACATTCACCCCATTAATAGCTCATACTGGTGTTTTCCATCTACGCCAAACTAAGAGTTGCATTGCAGTTGGCAAACAAGGAAAGAAAGATCTCTTGCTTATTCTCCACTCTACATCCTATTGTAAATGGCATTTTCTTGTTTCAAAAGTGCATCAAGAGCAAGCAATTTCATTACCACTAGGAGACATGTCCTTTCTTTTGTATTTTGTATATCTTTTCATCTCATCTAATTTGAACATGAGTGCCTGTTTTACTACACCAACAGATACAAACAATGATGAGATATTGGGTTCTCTATGTAATAATAAAGAATATTTTTAGAAACAGAAATCCCTGTCCTAACACATCATTAAAGCCTCCTAACAAACCTGAGCTCGTCAATAACAGACACCATAGCTAACCTATTTGCAACCTCTGCAACTCATGGAAAAACTGTTACTGTTTATTGTTTCTCATTATTGTAATACTAGCTATGTTCTGCAAATTATTTGTGTTGTTTCTCATCTTTTTTCTTATTTTTATTTTGATGAAGTAAAATTTTTATTGACAAACCTGTATAAAAGAGGTGGTACAAGATGTATACCAAAAAGTAAAAATCCTAAAAAGAATTATATGGTTTTCTAAGAAAGGATATCCAACTTCTTATACTTAAAGGATCCTTCTGGGTGCACCAAAAAGATAAGGCTTAAGATGCCTATTCCTCATATGTGCAAAGTCAAACACTACCCTTGCAAAACTCTCCAATTCAATGATAAATAAAAGTTTATAGACTATAAATTTGTCGCAACGTATTTCTTGCATTTCTTAATGATCATACTTCTTACAGTAGTAATTATTTAGGTTGTAAAAGATTATATACATCAAATATTATAGCTGAGCTTGTATCGTGACCCTCTAATCTTAAAATTATCATACTTCCATTTTATGTGCTTGATGTGCCTATTATGCCCATACTATTCACGAGTCTGGCACAACCAATCATCAAAAGCCAATAAAAGGATGAATGACATCTCTTGACACCTAACTGATACTTGTAAGCTCTTGCATTGATGCAATTTGCCTAATTCAATAACTTCTATCCCTCAACAGTGTGGTTAACATCCCTGCATCCTGCTGCAAAAAAAGTAACCACATACAGACTCAGTTTGATAAGCTAGTTTTTAGTAGTAGTCGGCCATCTTGAGATTTCTTTCGCCCATAAACAACTCAGTTCCTATCATAATATCTCTTGTTGACAATTAACGAGGAACTCAAGCTACAGATGGAAACAAAAATAAGCAGAATATAAATTCACAAAAAATGTAATTTTAACTCATACCGGAATCTGGGCTGCATCAGATTGCTTCCATGGGCAAAAAACTCCATAGGCTTGCCAGCCTCAAAGCACAAAGGATGAATAGACTTGAGCTTTGGTGCCGGTCCCTTTAGCTTGACTTTCACTACTGAATTTCCACCTGCTTTATCAAGAATAATTGTTACCATCTAAAATTGCAACCTCAGCGTTAGTTTTCATTTTGGCTCCGTGACTTGTCCCACCAAATATTGCACATACATTTATAAATGGGACAAAATGTGAAAATTGGTTCCCCATTGTCCATAGGATAGACTAATTCTGATCTGGAGCTTACATTTCTTCCTTTTTTGAAATTGAATCTAGGTCTAGGCTTTTCGAAAAATCAAAACTAGGAACCAGGACTAGGTCTTTCGAAAAATCCTTGGGATTAACTAGTCACTTGATGGTTATATATTGACAAAAAGTAGATCATAGTACCATGTGAATATAACATGGACCATGGAAACAAGAGTTCAAACCCCAGAGAAGGCCAAAAAAGGAAAAGCTATTCTCTACCAAAATTTCTGACACTTGATAGTCAGAAGGTTTCAAAATTTCTGACAGCATTCCATTCTATACAACTTTCAAGAATTCAAACATATCAAGCTATTCAACTTTTGAACTTTGCTTACTCCACCAAACTAACTTCTCAACAAGTACTTCAATATTTTTATTAGCCAGAAAAACTAGCACCTTAATCTCCAACCCCGTCAAATAATCAATATATTCCTCCCGTCCCATTTCAGTAATCATGATAACGTTTGGCACAACCCTTAAGAAAAAATTAATTAGAAGTGGTGTTCAACTAATATACCCCTTACAATTTATTTTTTTTGAAACTAATATATCCCTTATAAATAGTTGAACTTTTATATATATGTGCCTCTTAATTCTAGAATAATTAATGCTAAGAGCAAAGTTGGAAAAAGATAATTAATTCTTTCTTGATTATCTAAATTGACAACTATTTTGGCAACTACTTTCAGTATACCTGACAACTAAAATGGAACAGAGGGATTAGTATATTTATATAAAGTAGGGAATGAAAAAGGAAATGTTGCACCTCTCATGGGCTAGGAAAGTCCTTTATCTTTTTTCTCATTTTTTCTTCTTTCCTTGGATTTTCCTCCCTTTGATGTCAAGAAGATATGCACTAAATTGAATAAATCCTATTTATGTCATTCCTTATTAATATCATTCATTACTGTTTAAGTATCTTTAATGACTCTTTGAATCCAATCCCCATTTCTATTCAACTATCCTTATAATTTTTTATTTCAGTCTTCAGCTGTGCATTGTGAATGATACAAATTAAGAACAACAACAATATCTAGAAAGCTGAGAAAAACAGAAATAGGAAGAGCCCCTGATTGTGATAAGGTTAATGTGCAAAATTGTTATGAGCCAATTCTGCGGAATACTTGTGTTGTATTCAGCATCGCCAAATGTTACAAAGAATGAAGGTTAACAACAGGTGCATATTCTACACCCTAAAATTCCCAATTGTAGAAGCCTGGTGACACCAAATTGGCATAGGAAAAAACAGATTTCTTAAGGGTACTTACAGAAGTTTTTAATTCCTCCATTTTTGAAATTGTATTTTATTTTCATAATTTGAACAGAGAAGGATATAAAAGATAGATCTCAACATGAAAAGATAACAGTGATTTTTAACAGGTAGAAAAGACAGTAGTGTGTCCATGAAGGTGGCATAGGCAGATTTGCGAAGAGACCACATTCAATCTTCTCGTCTCCAGACTTTTAGTTTATGCCTTTTGCTGTTAGGCGGCCATGGCTAATTTAATTTTATTCTTACTTCTTTGCTTAAGAAATTAAACTATAGGTTCTGCTTTTATTTTTTCTTAACTTCGGTTTCTTTTTTGAAAATTTCATTGTGAAAATAACTTTGGACGGAAGACTGGAAGATATAAATTGGCATGTTATATTACTTCGTGAGTAAAAATTAAAAATTATCTTAAGTTTGCGCAAAGATTTAGTTTTGGTCATGTATAAAACTTTTCGTTTCTTCTTTTCCAATAAAAAATTCATATATATTTCTTTTAGGACTGTGTGAAGGGCAAGCAATTCACTAGTGTTAGATAAATGAAAAGGAGGGATAGTAGCATTAGCCCGACAAGATCTACATCAAATGAAAAAGTAAAGGTCCCAAAAAATAAAGGATTAGACTAGATTCATCTACTATAAGTTAGTTCAGCCAGAGCTTGAGGATCGAGAATTTGAACTATCCTTTACCTTTGGTAACACGAAATACCATGTTGTTGAGATAAATAAGAAAGCTTCCTCTTCCACGAAGCATGTTTCCAGGTGATGCAATGAACTCATATAGGTGTGCAGCTGGGTCTTCTAGTAACTGTTAAACCCAATGTAGGACTCGATCATTTAGAAATAAATTATGTTTGATAAGAATAACATGGAAATCCACAACTAAATGTTACAGAAGCCACATGTAGAGGAACAGTCGAACAAAAAGCAGAATGATAACTCTTCAGTAATCTCTTACTCCTACAGCCTTTCATTTTCATTATTTGCAGTGTTATATGAGAGGAATTCCTGACTTAGTAACTCAAAACACAGTCTCTTAATTAAGATCACAGTAGTGATAGAATTATTCAAAGAGGGGATATATCTCTACCTCAACAATTGTACTAATCCACGGTACTATTTAAATACATTAAGACCAATCACACGCAGAATTGATTATCACCAGAAAGGGGCAGTAACCACATTACCTTACCCCACTTGAATGTCGGCATTGCAACAAAAACTGTCAAGATTGTACAACCTGGACGAATATAGCCCTCCAATTCGACAGGCATACTGGCCAACCACTGGAAGATCTGCAAAGTAATATGCCAATCAACCCAAAGAACTCTATTGAGAAAAAGAGTTAATGTTCTCTTATGTACTAAACTGTAATAATAATCCTTTAAGTACTTGATGCCGGAGTCTTCGAGGGAACTCTGCAGGGTTCCAATCATAAAGCTTGAATGAAATCCGACCAGTGGGGCACTAGCCATAAAAGAACGTTGATCAGTCAATTCGAAGTATAGTCCATATATAATTGGAATTATTGAGAAATGAGGAATTATGTCAGCAGACCTACCACTGAAGAAAAGGCACTCTTGTCACAATAGGATGGAGAATGGAAATTTTTGTAGTTCTCCTTTTCTACATCAACCTGTGTTTCACCAGAAGCTGTGAAACTATCACTGTGATTATTTTGGATGCCTTGAGTGGAGCATGTTGGCACATATCCTTCAGATTCTAATAGGATTTGCTTTTCTCCTGACTGGCTGTCCATGCATGTGCTATCTGCTCACCAAGAAGATTTTTAGGAAATACACTAAATAAAAATATGCAGGATGAACTTAATGATATTGAGTTATTGACAAGGTCATGTCATGCTGGAAAACAGAACCTTCTCCAATTCTAACCATGTTTGATGGAAAAATATCCATGTTATCAGTTTAAACTATCATCCTAAGATATGGAACATGGCATCTACTATAGATGAATTAAAGGTGGAGTGTACAGCTTACGACTTTCAAGCAAAATAGCATTTACTCAAGCTAATATACCTTTGACAATGTCATCATCACCACTAACATCATCAGCCATTGTGACCTGCTGACATTCCTTATCAGCAGATGTTTTGGACAAATCAGTGGCTTTTCTCCTACGCCTGTTGTTGTGACGCTCTAATTTTCTTCTACAACTACGCTTACCTTCATCAAAGTCTGACAAAATATGAAACCTGGAAAAGGTATTGCAGCATTAACAGATTAGTTGGGATAAGGCACGCGCCATTTTAGGATATCTGGCAAGTTCTTGAGAAAATAGTTGTATGCACCCTACAGTTTCACATAAATACATCGAAAACAAGAACCGCAATAAAAGCAACAATTGAAATGTCTGTCAAAGGAACTCCAAGGCAAGAGAATCCTTAACTTGGGAAAAAAATAAAGCTTACTAGTAAGCAGATTCCGCAAACTATAAATGTATTGAAGAGGGATAAATTAAAACAATAATCTTTTTCAAGGGCCAAAAGGCACCTATGCAATTGGTTTACAAACTAATCAAAAAGCTATGCAGTTATCACCACATTCATCTAAAGCCATCTTTGCGAACAAATCAACTTATATTTCTTGGCAGACTCATCACTTGGAGCATTTGTTTGCTTTGATCAGTTGGGGTATTAGTAAAACATGTTTTAGTAATTTCTCTGAACTTTTCATTATGTGGTAACATGTTTGTACTTTCAAATCAATCAACAATCTCTTTTAGCCCCAACCTAGTTGGATTAGGTTACATCTATATTTGTTCTGCTCTACTTAGACTAATGAGGGCTGTCAACCTACTGCACCCCTCCACCATTCATTCAGGCTATCCTCTACTCATCAGAAAAAACAAGTAAACGTACTTGCCACACTGCTGACAATATCTTTTGCTGTGCCCATCGAGAACCACAGCACTTGCATTAGCGCAACGTAAGCACACCCTGTGTCTCTTATGATAGCCTTTCAGTTCACTGATATCCGCCTCACAATCCGGTACTTGACACCTCGCCCCAGCTCCGGCAGAAGCCCGCACAGTCCTGGCCCGTTTCTTCCCTGGCCCAATCCCTGCCAGCTCCTCTTCCTCCATCTTCTCATCTATCTCTGGGCAAGCACATGGGATCCGACCCGCTAGAAAATTCGAACACGCCATCCTCGGGTCCCTCTTCCTGATCCGTCCCACATCCGTATCTTGACTTTGCGGGGAAGAGGGTATAACGGGCGCCACCGGTTCTGTCTGCGGCGGCTGCTGTTGGTGAAGTGGGTCATCGAATGAGATGCTCAATTGTTCGTCGAGATTGAATTCGAGTAAATCAGACCAGTCAAAGAGGGATGAAGCTGCAGGGTCTTCAGGGGTACCGGAAAGCATGGAGGAAATCATCTGGGCATTCCTTAATTGGGTTGGAGCTCCGGTTTGTGAGGGTGAAGAAGGTTGATTATGCATTTTGTGGCGAATTTTCCTAGAAAACGGGAGGTTGGTTACTAGGTGAGAGGGTTTTTGACGGAGAAGGAAGAATAGTTGGATTGTTTGGTGGGGGTGGGTGGGTTAGGTCGTGGGGAAGAGATACAGAGAAGGTGAGCCGTCAGGGTCAGCGGCGGGGTGGTGGTGGCGTTAGGTGGCACGAAAATGGTGGTTAAGAGATTCTCTACGACAAAGGAAAAAAGAATCAGCTAAGTGTGCAGACATGATAGTCTTATAAATCGTCATAAAACCATACGATATGGAATTGGAATTTTATTGATTTATTTGTGTGTTTTATCTATGAAAGTCTTTTGACTTTTAGGGCTATTCCTATTTTATATAATAGAGTTATTATATTGTATATAATACTAATAACCAACACTATCAATAGTACAACAAAACCTTTTTTTTTTTTGCTGAAGATTAAAGGTTACTTAATTTAGGTGATCTACATTCCAACTCACACCTTTAATGTCAAGTCAAAGAAATATTGTATACATTTGGGGTGGTGGTTCCATGGTTGATCAAATCATTCAGGTATTAAATCAAATAATAACTAGGATTATATTTGGTCATATTTTAATTTATACGTATAAATTAATTATATTAAAGTAGATGGCTAATAGATTAATATGGGTATGTTGATACATGATTTTGTGATATACTTCTTCCGTCTCATTTTATGTGGCACCCTTTGACTTGACACAATATTTTAAAAAAAGGAAGACTTTAAAAACTTGTGGTCTAAGATATTTGTGTGGTTGATAATCATTTCATTAAGGGTAAAAAGAAAATTTTAAAGGTAAATTATTTTTAATTACAGTAAGGTGACATTCTTTTTGGGACAGAACAAAAAAGAAGGAGTGCCACATAAAATAGGATAGAGGGAATAGTAGGTTTGTAGTAGTAGTGATGTCTTTACATTGTATGTCGTCATTATTAGTCCTATATTTATTTACTTTTAGTGTATGTACATTGTCAATATATCGTGTGTCATCATTTTTCGTCTTGATATGTTAATTTTATCGTACTTGCATACTATCATGTGTTTTTTTTTATTAGTAGTAAGGTCTACATACATTCTACCCTCCCTAAACCCCTTTTGTAGGATTCCACGGGATATGTTATTGTTATTGTAATTTATAATTCTGTACAATTAAAAATTGTCTACGCCATAAATTAATTAATATGTTTTATGAGATAGAAAATAAAGTAATAATTAACTTTTGTATAACAATCTTATGTCTTACTAAGGTCTCATAAGGCTAACTAACAATTAAACTGACCATTTATTTTACAGGATTTTGAATTTCAATTCTCATGTATACTTACCTACAAAATACATAATGTGCAGTACATTTTAGAGTTTAAGAAGTAGAATTATTGATTATTCTAGTCCATAATAATGGGATCACTTGAGTTGAGATAAAGATACTTGAAAATAAAAGTTGAACTATATATTCTATTTATTCATTTTTATTTATCACTATTTTATTTTTTGTGATCAATTTGATTAAATTTCAAAACTAAATTAAATTTAATATTTGAAATCTGAAATTTAGACGGTTGAAATCTATATGAAAAATGTTCTAAGTTGCAAATCCTCTCATATTAATATGATAAAAATATACATTTTAAAATGTTGATTAAAATTTATATAATTTAACCTCGATAAGTGAAATAGTATTAAATAAAAATTAAGAGAAGGAATAATTAAGAATCTTTATCATGTGATATAATTTTCATAACCGTGCATTTATTATTTGGGATTAGATATTCAGTGACAAAGACTTGCACTAAAATGAATACATTGTTTGTCAGCCTAGTAGAATAGTTCATAAAAATGGCTCATTATAGACTGTGCTTTAGTGACTATTTATTCTGTTTTGATTTGATTATTATTGTAAAAAAGAAGAAAAAAAAAGTGTAGTGAGTTGGATAGAATATAAAACTGAGTGGAGCACTTTTCTTTTAGTAACACAAACACATGCAAAATTGAATGGCTTAAATTACATTGTGGCATATAATAGACACATTATGAACTTTGTATCCCAAAAGTAGAAAAAAGAATACATAGCAATTTATGCCAAAATATTTTTTTCCATTCTTATAGAAAACTTTAGGAGCAAGCAAAGATACGTAACGATCTATTAAATTTCTTCCATATGAATGTGACTAATAAAATTTTGGACTTCGATTATACTTTTCTAAGGCCTTCTGATTTGCCAGTTTAAGTCTTCCCAAGCTATTACTAATTTTTCTTTCAAATATCAAACCAAATTCTTTCTTTTAGAAATTACTAAACCAAAAACCATATCATTTACCTACAAACATTTAGCAAGATATTTCTAGAAAACTCTTTTCTAAATCAAGATATGGTTGTTATAAATCTTTCAAGAGATTAGTTATTCAAAGTTTTCATATTAGTTTTCAAGTTCAACCATCTTTCTAGCAGAACATAAATACTAAACATCTAAATGCATGTATAGTCGGATCCTGAATGGGGGTGGGGAATTGGGTCTTAAGTCAAGATCGAAAATTCGATCGCAGTTAAAATCAAAATTAGGTCTCGGATTGAAGTCAAAATTGAGATCTGGGTCAAAAGTTGGATTCCATATCAGAATCCGCTTCAGGGTGGTGAAGCTTATGAAAAGTAATGAAAAATACTTTTCTGATTTATGAAAAGTTTAAAAAAAAAAATTGATTTAAAGAAAGTTTTGAAATGAATTTTTTTTATGTTATATAGAAAAGTTATTTTTCTTAAACTATTTTAATGCACGTGTTTTGCACGTGTGTAATGTGTCAATTAATAATATCTATTTATGAAAAAATAAATGTTGTACTTATACCTCATACTATTAAGTGTAAAAGTTTTTTAAAAAATATAAAGTAAATATATTAATTAATATATTTATTTATAAATAAATATTAAGTGAAAAGTTAAGTTCTTGAAAATGATCAATGTTGGTTATGTTTGGCTGGCTCAATAAAGAAATAAATCTCATCCCTACATAATTTAAATGTCTTACTGTGTCTTCTAAAATTTATGAGGGCTACTTTCATAAAGCACATAATATATACATTGATTGATCAATGTGATTATAGTTTCAATAATTGTATATTTTGTTCAAGTCGCATCTGAATTTAATATTTTTACTTTTTAGATATATTATATTCAGTGAATAACGCTATCCTCTATTCTCTTTCCTCTCTCGTGCGTTCAATTGCCTATCTCCCTTTCTAGGCCCTCTACTTCTCTTCATATGTGTTTTGCATTTCATGTATCAATGTATTCGAT
>DF359614.1:5906-66371 GCA_000787875.1 Solanum virginianum
GCTCCCAAATCTTATTACCTCGTCTGCACATGTTCTAAACAAGTGTGGGTCTTCCCAGAAGTACCTATGCACATCAAATAGAAACCTTTTTCTTTTGTGAGACTTAAGGCCCTCTGGCATAATACCGCTCACCAAAAAGTTAGCAAAATCTTTAAACCAAGGAATAAAGTTAACATGAGCTGCCAATACTTGCTCATCGAGAAAGGAATTATCGATGTTCAACTAATACTTTAGTCTTAACTTATCCTCCAATTTGGAAAAGTAGTATGCTACTTGGTTCTTAGATCCTTTTCTGTCTAGGACCTCGAAGTCAAACTCTTGCAACAAGAGAACCTATCTAATCAACCGTGGCTTAGAATCTTTCTTAGCTATAATCAACTGCGGCTTAGCATCTTTCTTAGCCATAAGGTATGTCAAGGCCACATGGTCAGTGCACACTATTGATTTGGTGCCCAATAAGTACGCCCAGAAATTGTCGAATGCATATACCACAGCCAGCAATTCCTGCTCAGTCACTGTGTAGTTCTTTTGAGCATCATTGAGGGTCTTGCTGGCATAGTATATAGGGTGAAAGATCTTGTTATGCTTCTATCTAAGAACAACACCCACAACAATTCTATTTGCATCATACATTACCTCAAATGGTGCAATCCAGTTAGGTATAACTACCACAGGCGCGGAAATCAACTTTTGCTTCAGAGTCTCAAAGGCGTGCTTCCAACTGTCATCAAAGTGGAACTTTGCATCCTTCTCCAATAGCTTCGACAAGGGGTGTGCAATCTCGGACCCCTTTTATAGATATAGGGGGCAACAATTTCTCAATTACCTCGATCTTTGCTTTATCCACTTCTATGCCCTTCTTAGAAATCTTATGTCCAAACACTATCCCCTCTTTGACCATGAAGTTGTACTTCTCCCAATTTAGCACCAAGTTCGCCTCCTCACAACGCTGGAGTGCCCAGCTAAGATTCAACAAACATGTATCGAAGGAATAACCCACTACAGAGAAGTCATCCATAAATACCTCGAGGGTGTCTTTAACCATGTCAGAAAAGATTAACACCATATAGCATTGGAAGGTGGCTGGAGCATTACATAGCCCGAAGGGCATCCTTCTAAAAGCAAATATTCCATACAAGAAAGTGAAGGTAGTCTCCTCCTGATCCTCCAGGGCTATGGATATCTGATTGTAACCTGAGTACTTGTCCAAGAAGCAATACCACCCTCTACCAGCTAACCTGTCTAACATCTGGTCCATGAAGGGCATGGGGAAATAGTCCTTCCAGGTCCATTTATTTAGCTTTCGGTAGTCCATGCATACTTGCCATCTAGTCACGGTTCTCGATAGCACCAACTCATTTTTGTCGTTGGCAACCACGATCATGCCCCTTTCTTTGGGACACACTGCACTAGACTGCCCAACTTGCTATTAGAAATGAGGTATATCATCCCAGCATCCAGCCACTTGATGATCTCCTTTTTCACCACCTCTTGCGGTTTGGCCTACGTTGATGCTCAATGCTGGGTACAAAGTTTTCCTCTAATTTTATCTTATGCGTGCATATCCCTAGAGGAATCCCTTTGATATCTGCAATGGTCCAACCAATAGCTCGCTTGAACTTTTGAAGGACCCCCATCAATGCCTCCTCCTGATTTTCATGAAGGTCTGCAGCTACAATCACAGAAAGAGTGTTGTCAGTTCCTAAAAATACATACCTAAGGTGTTGTGATAATACCTTGAGCTCCACAGCTAGAGGCTCCTCGATGGATGGTTTAGCAGGCGGTGTAGACCTATTCTGCAGATCTAAGTCCAACTTTCTGGGGACAAATGGCCTAGTTCCCCTACCTTGCAGCGCATTCACACGGTCAGCGTAACCATTAATACCATCATCTGGGAAGTTTATCAACATCGCTGCTAGTGTGTCTACGTTCATATTTCCTCAAATGGGATCTCAGATAGACAATCATCTTCAACATCTATAATGGATATCACTGCCACCTCTTTAGGTTACTTTATTGCAGCACAGACATTGAACTTCACCTCTTTCGTGTTGAATCTGAATGTCAACTCACCTCACTCCATGTCCACCAACGCCTTGCTAGTGGCCTAAAATGGTCTCCCAATGATGATGGGAACCTCAAAATCCACCTAACAGTCCAGAATAACAAAATCTGCAAGAAAGATAAACCGACTTACACGAACCAGAACATCACATAGAATCTCCACGGGTCACTTTACCAATCTATCCACCATGAGTAGCCGCATTATAGTGGGTGTGGGGGCTCCTAAGCCCAGTTGCCTATAGACTGCTAGCAGCATCAAGTTGATGTTGGCACCCAAATTATAGAGAGCTCTGGCAAAATCAAATGCTCCTATGGTACACGGGATGGTGAAAGCTCCCAAATCTTCCTTCTTTTTTATGAGAGATCTTGTGGCAATGATACTACAGTGGTGGAGATTGTTCGCCAGCTCGATCATGGCTGTCCTCTTCTTAGTCATTAAATCTTTCATGAACTTAGCATAGCCCAACATCTGTTCAAGTGCTTCCACTAGAGGAGTATTCACTGAAATCTCCTTCAGCATGGACAAGAACTTCTCAAACTTGCCGTCTTCAACCTTTTTCTGCAACCTCTGTGGGAATGGTGGTTATGGCTTAGGAATAGCTGGTAGCAGCTGTGTTACTATTGGTGTCACCTCAGGCTCTTTAGTGACCTGTGGCACTGCTAGTGTTACTTCCGCTTCCTTACTCAAGTCACTGACATGCTCCTCCATGGGGTTAGGCATCTTACTTTTAGCTTCCTCCAAACCTGTATTAATGGGCATAATTGGGTCAGAGAGTACCTTATCGCTCCTCGTGGTTACTGTTATGCAATGACCATCGTTCTTCGAGATCTAAATAATGTCACTCGGTAGTGACCCAGCTTTTCTCTAATTCATAGCTGCTGACAATTGACCCATCTGCTACTCTAATTGCTTGATTGAGGTGGAATGCGAGTCGACCAACTGTCGAACATTTGACATCTCCCCTTTTATATCTCGCATCCCTACTTCCATAGACTTACCCTTAGTAAGTACTTTTGCCATCATCTCTTCTAACTTTGAGTTTCTGCCACAATTATTTTGACACTCATGGTTCCTATAACTGTCTCTGTTCTGCCAGTTTCCTTGATAGTTTTGATCACGACCATAGTTTCGACCTTGATTACCAACGTTGTATGGCCGGTAACCCCCCTAGCTGCCTAAGATGTTTGCCTCTTCGTCAAAGTTGTAGCCTTGCTCATCCTTCCTAGGCATTATGTCTACAACTTTTACCTTTTTTGCTCTTTCTAAGAAATGCTTTGCCAGCAAGTCCAGTTGGGTCTTCATGTGTACCATGTCTTGATCCTGTTCCTCCTCCTTTCATCGCTGCTCCTCCATCATTTCAAAGATAAGCCCCGAACAGTCTCCATCTCTAGTGTACCATGCTCTATTGTTCTTGTCTACCTGGTCTAAGATCACCATGATATCCAGGAAAGTCTTGGACATGTATGACGCCCCACAAGCAGCATCAACAATCGGCTTCATCACAAAATTGCAAGACCTATAGTAGACTTTCTTCAAATGCTCATCTGTGATGAGATGATCGGGCAACTTCTTAAGCTTCTGCCTGAATCTCTCCCAAGTCTTATGTAGTGCTTCAGTCGGCAGTTGCTTATGAGAGCCCATGTCATCTATGATTTTGAGTTGTGTTGATGCAAGGAAGAATCTCTCCAAGAATGCCTCATTTAACTCTCCCCATGTGCGGCTGGAATCATGTAGAAGTTCATTCAGCCACTTAGTTGCTGCACCAGAAAGAGACAATGGCAATAGCTGCAACCTAATTGCTTCCTGACTGACCACAGAAATCTCAGACGATTGGCATATTGCCAGAAAGTTGAGGACATGCTAATTTGTATCCTCAATTGCTGCTTCGCTAAAAAACCCTTTCAACTGCAGCATCTGCAATATAGTGCTAGTGATAGTGAACTTAACACCCGCAGGTAATGGAGAAGTACAATCACCCCAGTGGTCCCAGCACCCTCATCATCATCATTCACATCGTGGGGCGACTGAGGTACTTGAGATCTCACACCAGGAAATGACACTTGTCTAAGTGGTGCTGTCAGTGGTACCTTATTGCCAGCATTTTCATAATCACCTAAACTGTTGTTACCCCCACCTGCAGGGTTCACCGCTAATTCTCTCTATCTAGCTTGTTCATGTTCTTGGGCATTCATTCTGTGGATCGATTTAGTAAGCTCAAGGTCGTAGGAAACAAGTGCTTTACCCTTGCTACGCGTGTTTGGCATGCAACGTTGGCTCCCTACCAAGAAACAAAAAAAACAAGAAAGAAAAGTAAAATTAAGGACTAGTATTACAAACTGAAAATAGAAAGTAATAGACTATTACTTTGCCATATTCCCCGACAATGGCGCTAAAATTTGATACACCCAAATTTACACTCCAAATGAAATAGTAAAGAGGTTATTGATCAAATATAGAACTCAACCAGAGTTAAGGTCGATCCCACAGGGAATGCATGAGACTATATCTATTAACACCGGTTTTAGATGTAATATCTATTCTCGAAATGAAATTGCATAAAGTAAATATAGGGGGTTTGGTTTTCAAAACTAATTAACTAAAGAAAATAATAAATTAGTGCAAGAACGACTAGATTTCGATCAATTTATGTAAAGCTAGGATTGTGTTCCCTATGACAGCTAATGCGATGGCCGAATCTAGTGGTAACCTCGTTCATGATAGTACGTATATGAGATCTAACAAGTTATGTAACATTTAATTCACCTCTCAGTCCCTCTTAAATGCCTTTCATACATCACCTTTCCGTCTCAGAATGTCTACGTACTAACCCTTGCTGTTTATCCCGGAATACTCTCACCTTTCGGTCTTAAGTACTTAGACTAGGTTAGAAACCTCAAATTTCCATCATAGAAATGACATCCCTTTCGGGCATACAAAGAATAAAGGCTTACTGGTCTCGAATACTTAGACTAGGTTAAAAACCTCGAATTTCCATCATAGAAACCTTTTCCTAATCAAAATATCCCTTTCAAGCATGCAAAGAATAAAAGCTTACCCTATTGCATCGACTCATCAAGGAAGAAATTAAAATGAAGATTACTATGATATATACGATAGTCAATCCCGAGACTTACCTCCCATTCGCCTATCTTATTGATTTATCCTGGTTCCTATAACCCTAGTTGTGGGTTTAGACTAGCATATTCAATGAATAAAGCTTTCAACAATATAAAGAATTCATAAAGAAAGACTTACTATTGAATAATCGATGAATCCACAAGCCATAAGCTTGAATTTGATAAGCAAAATCCAAAAATCTTGTGAAATCTCCAAGAAAATAATATTTTTTAATGTTTTCTAGCTCTGGCCGTCTAAGATTAACTAAAAATGAAATAAACTACCAATTTATACAAAGAAAACCTAATCCTAATTAAAATAGGAAAAATTTATCGACATGGACAAGGGATACCACACGCCTGTGTGACAGTATACGGTCCGTCAAATGGTCTGTGTAGTTGTCCTTAGCCTCATCTTCACTGCTCCTTATGTGTTGCTACATGCTCAGGAAAATGGACCGTGTGGCATGCGACAGTCTATGAAATAGACTGTCTATCGTGCCTTTGCAAATTATTTGCCTAACTTCTTCCACACGCTGATACTTCATGGACCGTGTCTGGTCACATGGTCTATTTAACGACTCGTCTGGCTCCACTTGAGTTATTTTGCTTGCTTTTTGATGGTATCCTCATCACATCATATTGACAATTAGCTAAACGACCCGTCTATCTCCCAACTGTCCATTGGTTGTTCCATCTCATGCCACTTGGCCAAAATCTTCCAACTTTCAATGGACTACCCTTTCACGTCACTTTGACGAACACCATAACAATTCGTCTGATGTCCCACGATCCGTGATACGTGTCATGGGATTTGACTTCACCAACTAGCCAATGCCATATGCCAAGTGTGTGGCCACGATAGGCCTCACGGTCTATGTGGAGGTACACGAGCCATGTAGGCCCCTGTATGCCCACACTTGGGTCCTTTTCGGCTCCTCTTTGCACTCTTTTTCATCATTTTTCTTTCATGTTCTCATTTCCTCCATGCCTTGGTCGTTTTTCCTGAAAAACAACAAAAATAAACATTAAAATAACAAGTTTACTTGAGAACGCGCAAAAATTCTTTGTTTAAAGCTTTATACAAGTCGTATTTCTATGACTCATCACAAATTCTTTTGGTCAGTGAATACGTCCATATGCACTTTATACAAATAGTGACACCAGATCTTAAGTGCGAATACCACCACTATCAATTCAAGATCATGAGTCGAATAATTCTTCTCATGGATCTTAAGTTGTCTAGAAGCATATGCTATCACCTTTCCTCTCTACATTAACACACAACCCAATCCAACTCTGGATGCATCACAGTATATCACAAAGTCTCTTGTCCCGTCAGGCAAAGTCAAAATTGGTGCTGTAGTCAGTTGAGTCTTCAACTCTTGGAAAATCCTCTCATATTCCTCCGACCACCAAAACTTGGCCTTCTGTTGAGTTAGCTTGGTCAGTGGTGCAGACAAAGAAAGAAGAGAATCCCTCAATAAATCTACGATAATAGCCTACCAAGCCCAAGAAGATTCTTATTTCCATCGAAGAGGTTGGTCTAGGCCAGTTCTTAACCGCTTCAATCTTTTGGGTATCCACCCAAACACCATCCCTCGAAACAACATGGCCGAGGAAGGCCACAAACTTGAGCCAAAATTCATACTTCAAGAACTTCATATACAATTCGTGGTCTTTGAGAGTTTGCAAAACCACTCTAAGATCCTCTTCATCCTTAGAATACACCATAATGTCATCAATAAGTACGATCACGAACATGTCAAGATACGGTCTGGATACCTTATTCATCAAATCCATGAAGGTTGTGGGTGCATTTAGTCAACCCAAAGGACATGTCCAAGAACTCAAAATGGACATACCATGTCCTAAAGGATGTCTTTGGAATATCACTTTCCCTCACCTTCAACTGATGTTAACCCGATCTGAGGTCTATCCTGGAGAAGCAAGTAGAACCCTAGAGTTGGTCAAATCGATCATCTATCCTGGGGAGAGGATACTTATTCTTTATTATTACCTTATTCAGTTGGTAGTAGTCTATGCACACCCTAAAAGACCTATCAGTCACAGCCCACAAATTAGGTCGTGACAGGAGCACCCCAAGAAGAGATACTAAGCCTTATAAAACCTTTCTCTAACAAGTCTTTCAATTGTTCTTTCAATTCTTTCAACTCAGCGGGGGCCATTCTATAAGGTGGAATCGAAATGGGTTGGGGCTCGGGAAGAACATCAATCCCAAAGTCAATCTACCTACTAGGAGAGACTCCAGGTAGATCATCAGGAAACACCTCAAGAAACGCATTCACAATCGGGACTGACTCAAGAGTAGAAGATTAAACATCATCAGACTTAACTCACACAAGGTGGTAAATACAACCCTTAGAGATCAACTTTCTGGCTCTAAGATAAGAGATAAACTTACCCTTAGGTACAACAGAACTCCCTTTCCACTCTAAGACAGGTTCATTAGGAAATTGAAACTTAACAATTCGGGTTCTACAGTCAACAGAAGCATAACAGGCATTAAGCCAATCCATGCCAAGTATCACAGGAAAATCCCTGTAAACTCTCTCAGCTATGATAGACTCACCAGTAGGAGTGGAAACAACAAAAGGTTCAAATACTCTGGAAGAATCCCAAATTTACTAGCCACATAAAGGGTCACAGAAGACAAAGTGGCACCTGGATCAAGCAATGCATAATAATTAAAGGTAAAGACTCGAAGCATACCCGTAACAACATCTGGTGCAAATTCCTGGTCCTATCGATTACCCATAGCATAAAGGCGATTCGTCCCACCTCCAGTACCTGTAGTAGTACCACTCTGTTGATTGCCAGCTGGGGGTGCTGCAGAGGATTGTGGTCTGCTGCTCCCTTCAAGTCGCCTCCTCTTTGGACACTCATAACTGAAGTGACCAGTTTGTCCACATGAATAGCAAACATCTCTCCTCACACGACACTCACCCAGATGAAGCTTAACACACTTGTCACAAGGTGGCTTTTCCCTCGCACCTAGGGTTACACTAGCTTGAGATTGTGCATCCTGAGCCCTGTAGTTTTGGTAACCATGGGATTTCTGATCATACTTGCTTGGGTGAACGGGCGCACTCGCTACAGAGGCTGCATGATGAGATGATCTTTTCTGGAAGTAGGACTTGTCCCCCTTATTCTGCCTCTGCTGGCTAGGCTCATGTCCTACTGACTTTGCTTTTCTGTTTATCTGCTCTTCTTCTCCTCCTCTATCTGTTTTGCATACATCATGATCCTGGAGATGTCCATGCCGGGAATCACAAGGCTGCCTTGCACTTTTTCTGCACATGTCTGCCTAGACCAGACACAAACTTTCTCATCCTAGCCCTCATGTCTTGGACCATCTCTGGAGCATACCTGGACAACTTAATAAACTTAAGGTTGTACTCTTTCACAGTTATCCCTCCTTGCTTCAGATTCACAAACTCATCCACCTTCGCCTCCCTCAACTTCTGAGGAAAGAATTGGTCAAGGAAGGCAATCTCAAACTCCTCCCATGCTTCAAGCTCTGCATTCTCACCCCTACTCTCCTCCCACTGGTTGTACCAAACATTAGCAATGTCCTTCAATTGGAAGGAAGCAAGCTCCACTCCCTCAATCTCATCGGCATGCATCACTTTTAGGATCTTATACATTTCATCAATAAAATTCTGCGAATCCTCCTCCACCTTCAACCCCGTATACACTGGTGGATTCATACTCAAGAAGTCTCTAAGTCTAGTGGCAACTGAGGGCTCCTATGAGCTAGAGCTCGGAGCTTGAGAACTTTGGTTATTACCCAAGGAGGCCACCAACTGAGTCAGCATGATGATGGCTCCCCTAAATTCAGCCTCGGTGCTGGGAGCTAGCTGGGATTGAGCAGGGTGTGCCTGTGGGACCTTGACAGTCCTACCAGGGCGTCCCCATCTCCTAGCCTCCGGCTAGATCGGGATCTCAGGTTGGGCATTCTCAGCAGCAGGGGCTGAGGCATCTCTCTGAGTAATTGTTCTCTTTGGCGGCGTTTTCTCTAAACGTGTAACGCACGAGTTAAAATAAGATTTCCATAAAGTTAAACTCTATCGCATGAATTCAGATCATAGAAGAAGGGTAACACTTCTTAATATCCTATAGCCTCTTGTTTATGAAGTGTGGTGCACAACACACCCATAAACAAGACTCTACTAGACACGACTTCATAGACTCCCTAGGACACTTGAACTTTCGCTCTGATACCAAGTTTGTCACGCCCTGAAAAGGTACCCTAAACGTAACTGGCACTCGAAGATTATTGCTAGCCCCCAAGAGAACCACCTAGTCTCCTCACATTCATTTAATCGATTCATTTGTGAAAAATATTAAGAAATTAAAAAAGGCTGTTAGTGGGCTACTAGACTATCACAACCACTATCATATAGAGTACGAAGGAAAGAACAACTCAATTTCAATAGGTAATGGGGAAAACAATCTCAACCTCAACTATCAACTGTCTATGAAGCCTCTATAGCTATCCTCTAAGAAGGTACCATGATAGGCCATGACTACACAGTCCAATAAAATAACTCAAAATAGATAAAAAGATAAATATGTCCTCCGAAAGCAAAGGAGGACTCACCAAGTATCTGTCTGGGGATCTGCGAACCTCAACGATTAGCCTGCTGAAGTCCTCTGTCTATAGAATCTGCATCATAAAATGGTGCAGTGCCAAAAAGACAATATGGCTAAAGTAAACAATATGGCTATGCAATATAAAATGACATCATTTCATCAGTCACCCAATCACAACTCAGAGTAAGAACAGGACTCTATCACATCACCATCCACCAAGAAATCCTACAATCACATAGACCTCATAGTACTATCAACATGAAACTTATTTGGGAGTTTCTATAATCAACAATCAACACCTATGAGCCGGTGATGATACAATGAAGAGATGTCGTTGCCACATTAGTTCAGTACCTTGCCGGGGTAAAGAATGAGTATATCGAGGATCCAAGAAGTCTATCAAGTCCTCTGTGGGACAAAGGAAATATTTGTTTTCACGGTCCAATCCTCTCCTACGCTGGCCATGTAGTTAATGTGTACGAGTAGAACTCATTCTTACACATTTCGATTGTAATACTCTTCCCATGACTCGACTTGCTCATAAACTGTCTATCAATCAAGAACTTCCATCACCTAGCCTCTATGGGCAGGAACACTCACCTCATCTCATCATCTATCAACTCATAGAGTAGGATTGTTCTTTCAAAGCTACAGTTCAATCTCATTTAGACTCTAAGGACACTCCCATCATCAAATTCGGCCATCAATACATTCATCTCAAGACCCAGACAATAGCAATCATGCATACATACATAGCCCAGGCTCTAGATATAAACCCCTTGGTTCATTCAATTAATCTTTAACAATTAAACATATACAAGTTATAAAATAACTCAATAAATCAATTTAACAAATAGTTACATCACCCAATCATACACTAATACATGTAATCAGTTATTTAAAAGCATAATGATCATCAATTTAAGTAAAGTATGTAAATATTAAGATAGTTTTCCAGACTTCATTCAAGAAATCACAACAAGACCCATTACCTTCTACTATTTTACCCTAACTCAATCATGAGGGCACATGGAAGGACAATCTCATGTTCTGAGTAGCATTTACATATATGGGATGGAAGAATTCTCAATCTTTCTTCAAGAACTTAGACCTGGACGTCAAACTCTCAACTCTTCTTCTGCTTTTCTCAAAGTGTACGTTTAGACTTAGGAAAATACGAGTTTGAACCCTCAATTGATAATATACGACCTTAAAAGTAAGTTTTAGGACTTAGGATAGGATGGGGAATGACCAAAGTCCTTTCCCGAATTAAAAGAGAAAAAATTTTAAATTGGTACACTGGTCCGCGACGCGCCAGGGGCGCAAACCAATGTATTTCGCAATTTTTTTTCGAAATCTAATTCCCGTCGAAAATTTAAAATATTATTAAGTATGTCTGTGTGTCCCCTCCGCATCGCGCCAGGGACGCGAACAAACATTGTTTTCGCATTAATTAGGAGAAATTATTTTTTGACCCGATTGCTCTTAAATCGATTCAAGACCATTTTTCCACTCGATTTTTTGCGCTGACTGCAAATTCGATCTCAGATTTTCCATCAGAGCTTTGAAAATTGCATTGTGCGCACGATTACATTTTAGAAGCGTTTCGATAATTTTACGGAGTGTTACATCCTATAGGCATGATCTCTATGTGAAATAGTGCTGAAGAATGTTTGACATAGCTTGCTTTAAAAAGTTATTAAAAGTATGGGCATGATTTTATATGATATGATATTACAAACATTACTTTGAAACCTATGGACATAATTTTCTAAGTGACATTATATTCAAAGTATTTATTTAAGTCATAGTGCAAGTAAATATAACACAACAAAGGTATGGTCTTTAAAATTTAAAAACAAAAAAACGATTTTAGTAATCAAAAAAGTGTCCACAAGTAGGATCATGTAAAAAATTCTATTACCAATTTTATGCCTTTTTTTTTAACTAATGGAGACAACTTTAAAAATCATTTTAAACTAATCTTATCATGAGGACAGTGACATGAAGAAAAACAAAAACACATTCACACACATCAAAAATAAAATAAAAACAAAATAAGAGAAAAAACGTAGCACATAGATACCCCTCCCCCTTTTAAACTAGATCCCCAATTTTCACTATTATACTGTTACAATATTTTGCGAAAGTAAAAGAAAATACAATTAAGAAATAATTAAAAAAAAAAAAAGGTCTTCAGAGTTGTCTTCCTTCTCTGAATTTATTTTGCGAAAGTAAAAGAAAATACAAATAAGAAATAATTAAAAAAAAAAAAAGGTCTTCAGAGTTGTCTTCCTTCTCTGAATTTATCCCCCCCTCAAGGCGACTCTTCGCACCCTCCCGTGCGAAAAATAATAACATAAAACAATAACCAATTAAGAAATAAACAAAACAGCAAACCAATCACAGGAGAGCCTTGAGAATGATGAAGGGAAGCCTTCCTTTTCCCTTTTTCTTTTTGTATATATTTTTCTTTAGAGAAAGAGAGCAGAAAGTTAAAAGGAGAGTGCGTTAGAGTAGCAATAAAAAAATAGTATGAAGGTTTTGTGTTTTTCGTATGAGTGTCTAACATGAGGAAAGAGTGAAATGAAATCTCTATTGTATAGTAATTAGATGACCAAGTAATTAAAGGTAAGAATATAATTTAAAACATACATCAAGAGAATTATCCTTAATCAGCCTAATCAATTAATTAAAGATTTGTCATAATAAAAAAAGTAATAATCTGTCCAAATAAAAAAGGTAATAAAATCAATTAACATCTTAAAATGAGTAATAATCCATCCAAATTAAAACGGTAATATTCCATTTTCAAGTAAAGAAATCAAATCATTTAAGCCAAAATACATAAATAATTTGAAATAATCAATTAATATTGTAGAAACAATGAAGAATGTGCGGACAAAAATATATGTATTAATCGTCTACAGATCACACAATACATCTTCCATAATTAATTCCTAAATAGAATTACCAATTAGGCTAAATGCACAATTTATGCAATGGATCAATTATTCTATACATATGCTAATCTCAGCAGGTTGCAATATCAATTAAGGGAGGGAAATATGCCAGAATAGTGAATGGTCAATAACAAAATTATCCATGCCTCTTTATGCATTTACAAAGAAAATCAATTATACCATCCCAAAACATTCAAATTTGAACAAGTTAACCCGAATTCAAGAATCAACTCAAAAATCACTAGAAATTATTGCTGCAATAACTCGAAATCAGAATTAAGACAAACCTAATTGTGGATTGAGTCAAAACAGGATTGAATATAACAAGAACAATACAAAAAATAAAATTTCAGGCCTCAGAATAAGCATAGCTTTATATGACTGCAATGTTACCGGAACAAGTCTTGAAATACTATATCAAAAATACTCCTCACACCGGTGTAGCCATCAATCGAGTTGTCAAAACTCGCTGCCGGAGAGAAGATGAGGTCGCACAGGTTGTTGCATGGTGGTTTTTGGAGGCTGTTTGGAGATGGAAGTGAAGGGGTCATTTGGTCGCTGTTGCCGGTGGGTTGGGTGACTGTCCGGCGACTTAGAACAGAGGGGAAAGAGGGTTTTGGTGGTGCTTGCAGCGGCCTTTTGGGGCTGTTCGGAGGTGGTGTTGCATGTTGGTTCCAGAGAGGAGAGAGATAGGGGACGACGGGGTCTTTTGGTTGCTGTTTCAGGGTCGTTTGGTGGAGATTGTTGGTGCGAGTTTGTTGGTGGAAAAAGGGGGCGAAAAGGGTCGCCGGTTTGGGGCTCGTCGCCGGCGATGAGAAGAGAAAGGAGATGGGGCCTGCATTTCTCACTATAGAGACAGTAAAAATGGAGGGTGGTGACCATGGTGGTCAAAAGGTGAAAGTGAAAGAAGTTTTAGGGATTTTGGGGGTTAAAATGAATTAAAGAAAATAAAATAATCTTTTAATCTAGACCATTGGATGTAAATCGACCAACGAACGAGATTGATTTTTTGAGAAATTGGGTTGAAAATTTAAAATTGAGCCACAAATTGATTTAATTTAGGCTAGAATTGAAGGAAAATATGAAAGAATTGGCTAAAATTGAAATGAATTAAACTAAAAGAGCGACGAATTAAACAAATTGGGATGAAATTGAATAAATTGGTATTAATTAATAAATATAATCTACACACTTATAAAAATATACAATATCAAATTTAAATTATTATTTTAAATTAAAATTCATAAAATGGTAAAATTTATATTTAAAATATGACACTAAAGATAATACTAAGTAAAAATAATGAAAGTAAAAACAATATCAATTATAAAAAAATAACAAATATTATTACTATTACTACCACTAAAATAATAGTTGTTAAATAATAATAGTAATAATAATAATAATGAAAGCAATTATTATATATATATATATATATATATATATAATTTAAAAGAAAATAATAATAACAAACAAATTTTAAAAGTTAAAAGGTATTTAAAAATCATAATTATTCGATAAAATTGAAAATAAATTCATCTATTTTAAAAAAATTTAAAAATGTCAATTTAATCAAATGACAATCTAAAATAGGTTATACGTTGGTCAAAATTGGATGTCAAAAGTTGCCTCTTCTTTGCTCGAGAATGAAGGATGAATTTTCGAGCAAAGAAAGTTGACGAAGTAGCTGATTTTGTCTGATCGATAATTATCGGAGAGACTAAATAGAACAAAAGGGATTGTGAAAAATTTTACGACCGAGACTTCGTTTTTCAAGTCGCCTACATATCTCTGGTTATACGAGTATCAGGCCATGTGTAGTTCTAGATTTAGGAACGAATGAAATTCCTAAAAATAAAATAGATAATGCGGGACTTGAGGTAGGAATGGTAGTAGCTTGAATTAGGAGATTAAGGAGTAATGCGATATAAATGATGTGGCAAGTTAGGGTACAAAAATAGCTTATGTCAAAGCAATATGTAGAAACAAAGAATTATGTTTAAGAAATGAGAATCATTTTGAATCGTCTTTTGCTTTTAAGCGCATAATACCTGTAATTTCTAATACAACTAAATGAAAATGGTTAGTTCATAAAGATTTATAAATTTAATATAAGATATAAGTGAGATAAGAAATCATATCTGTTTAGGAGGGATACGCTTGGCCCATCTAGTGTCTAAAGACGGTGCTTGACCCTATGTAGCTTCTTGAAAGGTAGAGTTTTGACCAATCAACCTCCGAAATACTATCCTGAGCCTCGGGTAACTTCTTAAAAGGTAGAGTTTAACCGATCAATTTCCAAATGACAGTGCTTAGCTTCGAGCAGCTTCTCAAAAGGTGGAGCTCGATCAATCAACTTCCAAAGGACAGTGCTTTGACTTCGGGTAGCTTCTTGAATGGTAGGACTTGACCAATCAACTTTCAAAGGACGATGCATAGCTTTGGGTAGCTTCTTGAAAGGTAGAGCTTGACCAATCAACTTCCAAAGGATAGTGCTTAGCTTCGGGCAGCTTCTCGAAAGGCAGTGCTTGACCAATAGACTTCCAAAGGACAACTTAAGTTTGGGTAGCTTTTTGAAAGGTAGAGCTTGACCAATCAACTTCCAAAGGACAATGTTTAGCTTCGGGTAGCTTCTCGAAAGGTGGAGCTTAACCAATCGACTTCCAAAGGACAACTTATCTTCGAATAATCTGTGCCTGTAACTCCTGCACTCAAAGAAAATTGTAAGTTTTAAAAGGGGAGATTGATTTGTGCCTCAACTTGTCTTTTGCTTTTCCTTTCCATTACAACTTTGTTGTTCTTGAACTTGAACTTTGTCTAAATATCTTCACGTGCGACCTTGGATGAAATTTTTGAGGACCTCTAAAAAATTTCTTCCCCAATTTGTTGTTATGTCAAGCTTGGATATGTAAAGATGCCTATCAGTATTCTAAAAAAGGAAGATTGAAAATTTTTATTATGATATGATCGAGCCCCATAGGAGCGCCTACATATCCCTCTTAAACGGGAATCAAGTCAACCATAGTTCACAATATATAAAGGAAACATAATCTTGTCCCAAGTGCATATAATCATTATCCCTTAAGAAAGATTAAAGTAATCATCCAAGTGCTTGAAAATTTGAGAAGGAAAAATAGCTCAAATTCCTCTTTATTGATGTCAATCAAGTGTTGAGTCATGCTTAGAAATCAATTATGGTTATCATCTGAATCTTTCATATGTATCACCTTGGTATCAATCAACGTTTGAATTTGATCTTTCAAATTTTGACATTCTTCTGTAGTATGTCGCTTCATCCCTGAATGATAAGCACAAATTTTGGAGAGATCGAGCCACTTTGCATGTGTCTTCATCACTATTTCAGGAACAGGAGAGGTATAGCCAGCAACGCTCAGTCTTTCATACAATTGAGCTATGGGTTCAACCAAAAGAGTCTACTTCTTAGGTGTACCTTTCTCCATATTGGCTTGCGATCTAGCAAATTGGAGGGATCGTTGATGCCTTGATGGTTTCCTATGAATCTTTCGTTCATTATCTGCAGGTGAAGGGACTTGGTATATGGGTGCTAATCGCTGGAGTAGAGGTGGAGGTGCTTGTCGAATCGCAACATTCACTTCTTTCTCGCCTTTGCTTTTATTGGTCCCACCAAGCTGCGAAGTCTTGCTACTAGCTTGCAATGTCTATAAATCTATTACATTACCATTTTTTATTCCTTCTTCAATCTTCTCACTCAACTTGATAATATCTGAAAATTTATGATCTTCGATAAGCATCATTCTCTCATAATACTGAGGCTTTTGGGCGTGAATAAAGAACTCTTTCATTTGAGATTCCTCCATCGGAGGTCGGACCCTAGCAGCTTCAGACCTCCACCTTATTGCAAATTCTCGAAATGATTCTGCAGGCTCTTTCTTTAAATTTTGAATGTAAAATCAATTAGGAGCATTCTCAATATTAAATTCAAATCTCTTCATGAAATCAGAGGTCATATCAGTTCATTTTGACCACTTCTTTGAATCTTGTACAATATACCATGATAAGGCCTTTCTAATGAGGCTTCTCACAAATAATTTCATCCAAAGTTGTTCTTTTTTCCAACTCCAATTTACTTATCATATTACATTCTCAAATGTGCCTTTGAATCTCTAGTCCCATTAAACATCTCAAATTTAGGTGGTTTATATCCTTCAGGCAACTCAACATCGAGATGTATGCACAAGTCTTCAAAACTTAACCCTTTTATCTTCTTGTCTCCTTCAACACGTTGCACTCAACTACTCAACTCCTCCAATTGTTCTGCCATAATTTGCATCAACATATCTTTTTGATGGGGTTCAATAGAAATAAAATTGTGTTTTTCTGAAAGAGTAGTGATAGACGTTGGTGATATATTTAGAGCATAGAAGTAACTTGGGAATGTGAGGCATTTGGTGGACCGAAGTAGGTGATATTATTTGTATTAGGCTTGTGTTATAGTAGATGTGTGTAACATGGATATTGCTTGTTTTGGGGAAGAGTGAGATTTAAAGTATTTTCAAGATATAAGATAGGGTGGGGTAAAAAGAGAGGATTTGTAAAGGTTGTTTCAGGCATGCCAGTAGCATTTACTCTAATAAGCGGTGCATCCAAATTGCGAGCATTAGAGAGTTATTCCTGCATCTCTCTAATCTTTTGTTCTAACCTTGATATTACCTCATTTTGTGCAGGTGGATATCCTTCTTTCGAAATATCCAAGCTCTCATTTTGAGTTGTCACATCAATTATGTCATTAATACCATTATTATTCTCCATGAAGTAGAGCAAAATGAAAGTGGAAAAGCTTCTTCCAATTGAGAGTGATAGACACGAATCAACCTTAGGGAGGGGAAAACATATAAAATGAAAAGAAACAAAAAAAGATCAAGTTAGTGACCTAATAATATAGAACACAATGATAAATATATTAATTCTTTAAAATAAGTGGCCTAAATGCAAGGAATCTCGTTGAGCCAGAGGTAGGCCTAAAATGACACATAAGCGATTCAAAATAACTAATTCAAGCCTTCGATTTGTTAACTGAAGTTTAGAGTTAGAGGAGTAAAATAAAATAATAAATAATAAATGAACTAATTTTATTAATAACGATTGATACAATTTTGAATAATAAACAACATTTATGAAATCTAATGGATAATCGGATAACAAGTGGGAATAATCCTAAACTTCAGGCCCTTCTCCAGCATGAATTCAACATCATAAATCTGCAAAACAGAAAGGTAAACTTTTCTAAACTCCATTTAAACACTATCTAAGACTTGGGTTTGTTGTCGTGATTCACATTGACACATAATATGCAACTTTTTGTCTATAGGGTAATTAGACCTTTTAGACTTAAATGGGTGGTTATTATGGCATAGATTGACCCCAAGGATCAAACTACCTAAGGCTTATGCATGCATGACCTATTTTCAAGGGTGGATAAAGCTCTATCTTAGGTTTCTGCAAGAGTGGATTAGACATAGATTGGATTTCCTATATGAGAAGTCACATGGTCCCACAGTAGCAAAACTATCTGCTTACACAACGCTTATGCCATCTCTATAGATCTTAGGTTTTGAAGAGAATTTTGTGAGAAGCGTAAAGGCACAACATCATGATTAAAAAAAGAAATGAGTCTTAAGTGGGGAAAAGATATGAACGAAATGACAGTTTGAATCAAAATAATAACATTTAACACATAATTTAGAAAATGATAATGAATAAAAACAGATAATAATTAAATTTAAAGTTAAGGGGTAGAGATTTGAAAGTTAGTCCAGAAATATAAATTATTAAAAGGGGAGAAAAAAAAAGAAGAAGGGGAGTTATGTTAGTGGTAAAAAGGGAAGGGGAAGTTAGAGAGGATGTTGGTGGGAAAAAGGAAAAGGGAAAGTTAGAGAGGATGTTAGTGTGAAAGGGGAAAAAAGGTAGATAATAAGTAAATTAAGGAAAGGAGAGGAGGAAAAAGGAAAGAGATAAGATTAGTAGGGAAAGGGGAAGAGGAAAAGGAAAGAAAAAAAATTTTGTTAGTAAGAAAAATATAAAGAAAGCAATAATATAAAGCAGAAAAGGCAGTTAATACACAAATTAAGTGAAGGGAAAGAGGAATTAGCATATAAGAACAGTAAATAAAGAAGAAAGAAATAAAACCCCACATAAAAAGGAGACACGTATTGGTTAGAACCTAATATCCCTAGCAGAATCGCCATTCTGTCGTGCCCCATTTTTACTCAAGAAAAAGGCAGGAACCTGGACGACGTCGTGGCAAGGACTCTTTTGGAATTTTAATAATTTAAGATTTGATTTTGAAATAATTGAAGTTGAAGAGTCGCCACCTAATGAATTAAGGTGTATTAGGACACTACTCTAACCTAAACTAAATCTAAGGGTCAAAGTCAACTAGAGATTGGGTAAGGGTTCAAGTTACCTCAAAGGGAAGGTGTTAGGCATCCTTCGAGGTCTATAAATGTGAGTCCCAATCATATCTCACATTTTATGTGGGGGTTGCAAATAAGGTCTCTATTTTTGAATTAATTTAATAAAATGCCTAAGTGATCAAGATATAGTAAGATAATTAAACAGATAAAAATAAATGAAACAATTAATTAATCTACCCCAAATCATTATAAAGCAAAAAATGAAAGAAAATATTTTAGTCTACACTTTAAAAAAATAATCACACACATCTCATATATACCACAGTTAAAAATATGTATCATTTAAAACTTAAAAAGGTATCAATTACCAAATCTATGTCCCAGACAAATAACATTAAAGGCAAATTTTGATATGAGATTGTTAACAATGTATTGCGACGAATAAGATACAAAAATACTCAAGTCACAAAATTTTATTGATTCAACCAAGCAAAACATATTTTCAAGCTGCTAGATAAAAATAAAAATAGATAATATTAATGACAAGAGAAGAAGAGACTAACCTGGTTATTTTTCATGGAATGCTTAAGATAGTTGAATAATATGAATAAAAGAAAAAAGCTAATCCAAAAAAAATAAAATCAAAGTAATGATAAAAAAAGGTACAGAACTAAGAACTAAGCTAATCATTTTAAAATCAAATGCTTAAAATATATCGTGTAACATAGAAATTTAAATCTCAACAACACGCAAAGTTAAAATTGAAAGAGAGAGGGGGGGGGGGAGAGAGATCAGGATATGACGAAGCTAAAAAGGGCCCAATGCAATGTCACTCCCTTTATTTCAATTTTTTATGATCAACTTTTCTAAATTCTTTGAAACAAGACGAAAATAACTCTCAAATAAATGTTTCAACCTTAAAAATCATATAAAGCTTATGGTGTTTAGATTGTAAGAAATATCTCAAGTATTTAACACATCCCTTTTTATGAATGAAAACGGGCGAAGATTTCATTTGAAAGTTATCCAGTCTTTTAGATTTTTAAAAAGGTGACACGTAAAACTTAAAAAATAAGGGAGTAACGAGTTGCTTTAATTTTTGTAAAGATACATGTGCGCTTCAT
This sequence comes from Solanum virginianum, assembly GCA_000787875.1. Taxonomy (NCBI): domain Eukaryota; kingdom Viridiplantae; phylum Streptophyta; class Magnoliopsida; order Solanales; family Solanaceae; genus Solanum; species Solanum virginianum. The sequence goes on from DF359614.1 coordinate 26,187, forward strand.
ACAAGAAGTCAGCTATAACTTGCCTTTTCATCATTTCCCAAAGCGTACCTGGCCCTTCTGGGAGTAGCGACTCCACTTGAGCTCTGCTTCAAATGTTGATTCCTCCATTCGTTGTGGTTGAACTCCAAACGACTTCATCTCGTTGTGTAGTACATATAAAAATATTCAAAGGGTTGAGAGTATGTCTATTCTTAATGTTTATCAATCCTAAAATTATAAATAACAAAGTTATAACAATTCTTGATCAATATAAACATGTAAGGGAGAGAGAAAAAAAAATTCTAACGAGTTTGTAATAAATACTATACATACATTTGCTAGATATCAAATTATTAATAGATAAACTTCAAGATCGGTCTTAGTCTAAAAATATTTTAGTAACTCATATATTTCATTTGTTCTTTTGCAAGTATAAAATTTACAGACTGAAATTTAGACTAAGATAGTGCATTAATGGCTAAATTGATTCGGTAAAATATAAAATCAAATGGTTGCATACTTACTACAAAGTTTAGTTCTAGCTTTTACTCAAACACTGATGCTTGAAACTTGATGAAGGTGATAAGTTAATTTAACTCTAGAATTATTAACGAAACTAGTGAAAAAATATATATATAAAAAATGTTACTCCATCTTAAAATTTATAGAAATTTCCTAAGTGGCATGGAACATTAAAGTTTTATTGTAAAATGAACAAAATTAAATCACATGCCTTCAAATGCACAAACAAAGCAATAAGGAATCAGTATAGATGATAAAACACAACAATCATATATAATATCAAAGGAAGTAAATATAACACAATAAATCAGAAACTATTCATGCTAACTTTATTCAGCCCACAAAATTAACATATACATATAAATGAGATTAGATAGTATTTCAGTGATAAAGGAATACCTTTATTATTATACTTTGGAAAAGAAATATTTGTTGTAGAATGGTGAAAACTCAACTATTAAAATTTCAACGTGTCTTCAATACCGACAAGAGCCTCAAATGACGATCACTAACGAGATGATTTTAGTCAACTTTCGTGGGTGCTATTGATAGATTGGTTTCCTTGAGAATAAGAAAAGTGAGAGAATTTCTTTTTTTGAAGAGTAATATTTTTTCTCTATCTTTCTTCTCTATCCATGAAGAAAGAAAAAAAAATCTAGATAATTGAAGAAAGGACAAAAAGAAATATTGGGGTCCCAAGGAGAAAAAAGAAAAGAAAATCTTTTAATGAGTGATTTTTTTTTTTTGAAAAAAAAGTGGGAAAAGGAGGAATAGCAAAAATAAAGGAACATTAATTTGGGATTATTTTGGGTAAAATAATATTTTTTACAAGAAAGAAAAAAGATTGTGAAGGATTTTTCCAAATAAGAAAAGATTTGACAAAATTTAAAAATTTGAATGTAATTGAAGTAAAATAAAATTCTATCAAAAATATATAAGATACATAACTACTAAATTATTAATTAAACTTATATAATTAATTCACTAATTATATTTAGTGTAAAAAATGATCAAAGTTATTTACGATAAATCGATAACTTATAAAGTTTTCTCATTCAAACATTTAAAAAATAAAAATAAAAGATAAACGTCAGAAGTCAGTAAGTAATAATAATAATATTCTTGTATGAATGCTAAAAATGTACAATTTATCAAGTAAAAACTAAAATATAAACTTATGTGTATGACAAAAATATAAATTCTTGTTTTAAAAATAAACTTAGTCAATCGAATAATCAAATAACATTAAAAAAGTGAACGGGGATCAAAATTGGGTGTCAACACCATGCACACAAAAAAATATTTAAGCTATATAAGATGAAAGATTTATTTTAAAAATGATATTGAATAACTAAAGCAAGAAAAGAAAATACATAAAAAACTAATAAAGTGAAGGGTATTTTTGTAAACAAACACCATATTCTTAAAATTTATGTAACAAACCAAACACCCAATAAAAAATAATCTCAACATAACTTATCTCATCATAACTTATATTCAAACCAAACGGCCCCTTACACTAAACCTCTGACGGTAATGGTCTCTTGGCAGAGCAATATTTATTTTATCAAGGGCATTGATCATATGAATTGCATTGTATGCTCTTGGCAACTCCATTCCCTTACTAGCCTTAAAAGTAGAAATGCTCATACAATCATGCTACTTGCATAACATATTACCTCGAACAGAAAACTTCAGTTTAGGAAAATCAATATTTAAGGCTTCATTCAATTCCTTCTTTATCTCTTGGAAGCCTTTACCCAATCTGTGATTAAATTGAACTTCATTTCTTTTTCTAGAAGTTTGCACACAGGTCTGGATATTTGTGATAAGTCATTGATTAATCATATGGCTAGTGCATAACATGAATTGCATACGCTTAAAAGCATAAGTACCGTACAAACATGTAAAATTCTTTTTCTCATAATTTACTGGGCTATGACTATTTAATTCTAACTCAGAAGCCTTCAAATTGATATTTTGATGATTTCATTGAATTCAAAATGTTGAATTCAGTAGAGTAGCATATTTGGAGTTCCAAATGAATCTCGAGAATCAATTCGATAAGTTGTGTTTGATCAATAAAGATAATCAGATAAAGATTTTTATAGGTAGCCTCGTTCAACTTTCTATAATCCTTACATATTCTCCACCCAATACTGTGTGAGTAGGGTTAACTTATTTTTCTTATTGATGATCACCATCATCCCCCTTTAATTTGGTTTTATTGGACATGGCTAATCCATTTTCTATCAGAAATTGAATAAACAATATCCGAATCTAACCACTTGATTACTTCTTTTCTAACCGAATCCAACCTCATCTGCTCCAAAATACTAGGCTTGAACTCTTCTTTCATATAAATATTATGCATATAGAATATAGTGCTGATTCCTTAGATGTCCAACTCCTGGAACTTAGAGCCTAAGACTTCACGTGAAACTTCCACCTGCAATAAAAATTATTGGTAATATTTATTTTTCCCTAAGAATGTGTGAGACATATGTATTAATTTATAGCTTGGGAGCTTTCTTAATAGACACTTGGAGGGGTTCTATCAAACATCTAATATTATATCAACATCTAATAATTGTACCAAATATAATGTCTGAGCAATAACAAATTGCCCAATGGTGATCTCTATTGTAAAATTGGTTTAATCTCTTAGCTTAGTTGAGAATTTATTTTTAAATCTTGACGTGCACGTCCATGTGAGCGCAACTATCACATAATTTGTTAGCCAACTTTTATTTATAACTTTGTCTTCTATATACTTGACGTATTTTGGGACTCCTTGCAAAACATCAATTAGAGGAAGATTGATATGGACCTCTTCGAGTAAGGCCATAAACTTCTTGAAACTAGCTTCCTCTTTATGCTTTTTAAATTTCTAAGTGAATGGAGGTTGCAACCTTACTATAAAAGCTACTTCATAGATCATAACTTGCTAATTGATTCAATCGACATCTCTTTTGTCTCATCAAATCTTTGCACCATCTTTTACAGCATAAGCTCCTTCATATTTGTACCATTACAGGTACAATTTACAAACTATATTTGTGTACTTGGGGTTAGGATCTTTATTACTTGGTACGCCTCTATGGGTCTTGTGTTTTGAGCATTAGCAATCTGACTCATGTTTTTTTTAGATTTCTTATTGCTTGCTCTTGATTTTTATGTTAGCTACCATCATTGCATCATCAAACAAGATTTTTTCAACGTCTCCTCTATATTACTTTGTTGACCATGTGATCATGTAACATGTAGTTACTACTGATTTGATAAGCATTCTACCCTTGATTTCCACTATAGGAAATTTGGATGGTTGCACTAGTTTTGCTTATATGTGTTACCATAGAATTGGTTTCTACCTCTCTGTGCATTACTTACAATTTTTAGAGAATCAGGATTAGCTCCACATAATTAAAATAATCTTCTCTATACATTTTTGGACCAAATTATGAGTTGTAATAAATGATCTTGAATGTCATTTTAATTTTTTTTAAAACAAATTACTATTTTACCTCTCTCGATAGTTGCTTTGAGCCATGTTTGATTATTTTACGAGTTTTATTATGGAGTTCTATTAAAAAATTGTGAAATTTAAGAAGTTGTTAAGTTTTGGAGACTTTAAGTTATTCAAAACTTATTTTTGGTAATAATAGAGTGAGAAATATCATAATGGAATTCCGTCAGTTCCATTAACTCTAGAATATAGAATTTCGTCTAGGAGAGTTGTTGATTTCAGATTCAGATTTATTTTATGGATTTGAGGGCTTAAGCTGGAATTAAGATGTTTTTAGCCTTAGAGTTGACTTTGATCGACATTCGGGGTTTGAACTCTAGGATGGAGTTTTGAAGATTTCATTGGATTTGAAGGATGATTTTAGGCCTAGGAAGGATCTTGGTTAAATAGTCGAAGGTTTCGAAGGCATTTTAACTGTTTTTAGCAAAATTTAGTTTCAGTGCAACTAAATGTATTTCAGATCAAGAAGACTTCGAATTCATATTTTGACGAATTTCAGATCAAGAAGCCTTCAAATTGATATTTTGATGATTTCATTGAATTCAAAATGTTGAATTCAGTAGAGTAGCATATTTGGAGTTCCAAATGAATCTCGAGAATCAATTCGATAAGTTGTGTTTTGATGTTTACTGATACATCCTTATTTGTATTCACAGATCTGATGTTTGTGTTCTTGAAGAGCACTGTGTAAGGACTTTTAAATTCATGGAGGCTGAACTGCATTCGCAAAGTCTTGGTAAAACTTGTTCTTCGTATTCATAGAGAAGGGGTTGCGTACGCGAAGGATCAGGCTCGATGGACTCAACATTTGTGGAGTTCCTGACCATGATCGTATAGAGCAATTGACTTAGCAATCTTTTAATTTTCCAAAATTAGGGTTCTTCCCCATTTCACTATTTTTAGACCTTGAGAGCTTAGTAGGGGTGATTTCAAAAAGGATTTTTAAGATAAAACTATCGGGTAAATTATTTTAACATAGATTCTTTGTTTTCCACTAATTATTTTGTGATTTTAACCTCTAATTCTTGATTATTAACTTCAAAGTTGGTGGATGCTTTTCAAAAATTTTTTTTATTAGAATTGGGATTGTGAACTCATTTTTGACTATTTTTTGAATTTGTTTTCAGTGGTGAGTTTCAAATCTTTTGAGCAACCTAATTTTATGTAAATTTTTATATTTATCCCTAGTTTTTTGGGAATAGATTTTTGGATCATTCTGAATCCATTCATAAAATTTATAATTTGGGTGTCATTGTTCTCTTATTCTTTTTGTGATGCCATATTTGAATAGATCATATTGATTTAGAGACCCAACAAAAAGGGAAAGCTCAAAACACCAGAGTGATTTGGTTACTTCCTTAAGGCAAGTGGGCTTCGTAACTCTTTATTAAGTATATTGAACCGTGTATGCTATTGCATGCTTGGGAGTAATTGGGATTGGTAAAGAGTTTTGTATACATGGTCATAGACTCATACATGAGTCGTAGAATAACATTCTAGAAAATGTTCATAGATGGTCAAATTATGCTTGATTTTTATGAAGAGACAAGACAGACCATATATGAAAGATAGTATGAGCCGTAGATAAATGATCATGATTAAGATTGAGACTATGCAAAAGTGATCATAATTTCCATGAAGGGATCTCATGATCCAATAAAAGGTTCCATGGACCAAAGAATTGGCCTATGGAAAATGCCCTGATCATACATACTTTCAATCCACGACAATAGATGATGAGCTATAAATTGATCTACGGTCTATAGATGTATTTGTGGAAGGTGCCAAATTTAGTTTTTTCTAATTCGATTTGGATTTGATTTTTTTGTAAATAGATCTTCTATATTTTATTTGTTAGTTTATTCTTTCTTTAACTATTTTATGGTATGAAGGAAAGGAGTATTTCATACTTTTGTCTTCCGTTCTTGGTTTTGGAGATTAATTATACTTTGTTCGTGACATTTGAGTTTTGAATTTTTATTAAAGATTTCATATTTTATTTATTCAACTTGTAAGTATCTGATTATATTTACATTATTTGTCATTGATCATTAACTTATAAGCATGAGTAGCTAAGTCCATAATTAGGATTGCAAAAATTATGAAGAATTAGCAAAGTAGACCTAATTAATCCTTGGATAATGTGTATGCATGTATTGTTTATCTCTTTATTTTAATTACTTTTTAATAGTTGCAAATGTTAGAATTTACCTAATTCTTATTTGCTAGACCAAGAGGGGTACTGAATGGAAAAGAAAATAAAACAATAGAGATTCGATCTATTAACCTTATTGTTTAATTAGTTTGATTATCCCCTCCTAGGGCCTTGCTAACATCTAGGATAATAATAAAGTTATTAGTGTTACGCCAGTAGACGGACCAAGTCACAAGGTGAGATTCATCTATTTAAGGGGCTAACCACTTAAAAGAGACCTAACTTACTGATCATACATGCTACACACTAGACATAGTTAAAACTATAAGGTCGTATTGAGTTATGTATTCATAGAGATCACATTACCCTAGTCTCATTTTCTATTGATTTTAAAACACATTTAGTTAATAAGATATTTGTTTTCATTAGTTTGTTTATAGTTATTTCTTTACATAAAACCTCTTTTTAGAAATGATCTAAGAGTACAAATATGCGGCTGCTACAAGCTCAATCTGGCATAATCAAGTTAAATCTAAACCATATTCCTCGTGGATTGGATCCCAATCTTATTTAGGTCTATATTTGAACAGGGATCACTTTATAACTCAAGAGGGGTGTAACTTGGGCATATTAATACCAATATTGTGATGATAATTTGTGAGTATTAGAGGAAATAGGCGATGAGCCACATGAGCCATGTCAGCTTCATTCTTGAGAGGAAAATAGGGGATGAGTCACATCGTCATAGCAGATTCATATTGAAATAAAATAGAGGATGGGCCACATGAGCTATGGAAGATTCATATTGAAAGGAATAGGGGATAGGCCACACAAGCTGTGGTAGGTTCATGTACTAATAAGTCTCGCACGAGTCTCAAAGTAATGATTCAATGAGTGGAATATCATCCGGACAGACATGCAATGCTCTATAATTAACATTTCATTCCATTCAATTGCAAATCATACTATTGGTGATTTATGTGAGTATTGTTATGGAACTTATGATTGATAATACATGAAATTCTATATTGGTGACCTATACCATTTAAGGTATTCTTGTATATATTATGTGTTATACTCCATATGAACTATTAGGTTGGGCTGATAGTTATGTAGGTTATAGTTTGAGGAGGTTCGTATGGAATGTTATGGGTACTCATGTTCGATATGTCTTTACCTAGAGTTATTTGTTTACTTGCTAAGTACCCTGTTTGGTTGGTACTCACCCTAGATTTCTACACTTGTGTAGGTTTTGAGTGCAGATCCTCATGATTACTCCTTCTACCCTTCTAAGTCTGAGGGTTCAATTGGAGAGTTAGTGAGGTAGTTCCTTGTCACCTCGGTGGATATCTCTTACTCTTTATTAATGTTTTTGTTCTACTTTAGAAACAATGGCATTAAGAATATATATCTTTCACATCTATTGTACTACACTAGAGGCTTGTACACACGAAAACTAGTCTTTAGTCAATTTTAAGTTACGATTATGTTTATCAGATATATTAAGTTAGACTTATCCTTGCTTTCATTTTACTTCTTCACTTCATGTTTTGTTGGATATTAGGCTTACTTATCTTGGTGAGTTAAGACAAACGCTCTCATACCCATTTTAAATCATAACAAAATGATATTAGAGCTAGATTCATAGGTCTCAGGTATGTACAAGTCAAGTCTAATAGAGTCATGAGGATTTGTATAGAGACGTCCATTGCTTATCTTTGAGAAGCTATGAAGACCGTTAGAAAACTCACGTTTTGTTCTTTCATTCTTATCATGTATAGTTACTTTCACTAGTGCTGCATTGTCACATGTCCTTTTTGACAAATGGATAGGACTATAGATATCATTATTGAAAGAGGAGGAAAGGCAGTACTTAAGCATATTGTTGAGACCTAACCTAGGGGTAGAGATAGGGGCTATGCGATGGGGGAGAGTTTGTGCCCATTGAGTGTCCCCAGTGAGAGGCCATGGTAGAGGTGCCTCACCTTAGCCAAAGATTAAGGCTATAGAGGACTAGGTCCCTTTAGAATACGCAACTACACTATTGCTTCAAGATACTTTATTGAGGGGGTTAGGTGTACTCAAGAGTTTTACTTAGGGTGGTAGCGCAACAAGCGCACCAAGGGGTTCTCAGACTAGAGTAGGGGATCAGACCCTAGAGCAATGTCAGGCTCTAGTAAATTAAGGTTGTGGGGCAGCTAATATTAGATCTTAGGGTTAAGGATTATCCTACACCAATATTTGGGGTTTAAGCTGTACCTTTGGTTGTATTAGCTGAGAATGAATAAAGGTAAATAGGTTCAAGAAGATAGACCCATGCCACAATTTGATTTCTCAAGTCATGATGGCACCTACCATAACTCACCAATAGGTAAGCCAAACCATAATCCAGAACTATAAGTAATGGGTATAAGGGGAAAAACTAATCGAATCAACATACAAGAGACAATAAAGGAGAATTAAAGTAGGAAAGAACTAATTAAATATATAAAAATATCCCTCCCAAAACCTAAAAGTCACTAGTACAGAACTGTTATACGCAAAACAAAGAGTACAAGTCCCTAAAGTGAACCAAAATAATTATAAGATCTAGCTAGCCTCGAAGTATATAAAAAGATGGACCATCAAGATGAAGGAGACATAAATGATCCAAAAACATCGAATGTTCACCTTGGTCTCCGATGTCGGCTGCTACAAGCTCAATCTGTCAATGTCGGTGCTTGGTGCTCGCACTTGCATTAGGAAAGGAGATGTCCAGTATAGTATGAGTACCAGATAAAAAGGTACCTAGTAGGCATCATAGGTTGACTGAGCAAGATAGGTAAAAATAGTATGAAGTATAGGAATCAAACTTAAACAGGTAAAAATATCTATAACAAGAAAAGGACCATACTAAGAACAAGCTAAACTAGCTAAGAGATCTACACTAACTACACATGGCCGAGACGTGCATGCGCAATTTAAAGTAAAATTTGAGCAAACCCCCATAAGTTCGTCGAGTGCACAAAATATCTATACTAAGATGGTTAGGAGCTAGGGTTCTCTGGGAGTATGTACTCTGTGGTTCATAATTCTGTAGAAGCGAGGCCTCGTACCTCGATGCCTAGGCAATTATAACTCTATAAAAGTGAGGCCTCGAACCTTGATGTTCTAGGAAAATATAACTCTGTAAAAGCGAGGCCTCGAACCTCGATTCTCTAGGAAGACATAACTTTGTAAAAGTGAGACCTCAAACCCCAATACCTAGAAAATGATAACTTTATAAAAGCAGGGCCTCGAACCCTAATACTCTAGGCAAACATAACTATGTAAAAGCTAGGCCTTGGACCCCGATACTTCCTAGTTATGGCCAAATCAAGAGAAGCAAGGCCTCAAATCGCCACTGCTCTAGGTAATCATAACTCTGTGAACGCAAGGCCTTGATTCCCGATGCCTAGGTAATCAAAACTCTATAAAAGCGAGGTCTTGAACCTTGATGCCTAGGTAATAATAATTTTGTAAAAGTATTGCCTCGAACCCTAATGCTTAGGTAATCATAATTCTATAAAAGTGAGGCGTCAAACCTCAATGCCTAAGTAATCAAAATTTTGTAAAACCAAGCCTTGAACCCCGATGCTAGGTAATCATAATTTTGTAAAAGCGAGACCTCAAATCCCAATGCCTAAGTAATGGTATTTCTGTAAAAGTGAGGCCTTGAACCCTAATACCTAGGAAATCATAATTTTATAAAAGCAAGACCTCGAACCCTAATGCCTTACATGAAGAGTCGAATAAAGTGCCGAATCAAATTCTTTCTCTGCTGGGGCCTACTTATCACCAATACTTTCTTTCCATATTTAACCAAGTCCAAAATTACATACATAAGGTATGAGGCCTTTCCACCATATAAAATGATTCATTAACTCTACTCGCCCTTCAACTAGAACCGAGACAAGCCAATTACAACATTTAGGATCATCAACGTACCTCAACAAAGTGGATAGAGTCAACATTTCCATCGAGTCATACCACTTTAAAGTGGACAGAATCAACATAACCATTGAGTCATACTTTCTTACCCAACAAATGAGGACACATAACCGTCGAGTCATCAATTAAAATCAAAACCAAACTCAAAAAAAGAGTCTAACTGCCTTCCCTCTTGGATACCTGATACAACAAGTACCAACATGCGAATCTGGGCAGCTCAATTATGGATGATAAGGTTCAAAGAGCATAGTTACTGCCTATCTAAGGTCTAGCTACAGACTCTAGTCTGCTATGCCATTCTACAAGGATCTAAGCCCACCAGAGTGACGTCGGGGTATCTAAGGCAAGTTTCCAACACCTATACTAGGGCTACCATACTTTACATTACCAAAACTAGGAATCAACACTAATAACCAAGATATTAAGAAATAGCAGGAACCACATGCTTGCAATTACCCTCAAAACCCACAAAAGGGGCTAAAATATGCTACGAATCCTAAGGTGTACAAGTAATCTATCCATCTCTAATATTCATACAACTCTAATAGGCTTTCAGAATGCCAACACTACAAAGAAACAGTACCACTAATATAATGTAGGCTAATAAGATGGTATACATGCTCACGACCACCCAAAAATATCAATAAAGAACCAAATTATAAATTCTAATACCTCACATATACATAAGCTACCCCGTTCAAATTCTAGATAATTTAGCATGATTTCACATAGTCTAGCTCAATCTAGAAGAAGGGAAACCAGAGCCTACCTGTAGGCCAATCCATGCGCTCTAACTCACTCTACTGGAGATTTTCCATTTTGAATGACCTTAGAATGTTTTCATGCTATCAAAAACAAATTCACAACGTCATTACAGTCATTTTGACACTAAATTCACATAAAATAACTAATTTTTGAGGCCTAAAATGAGAAATATGGGATTCGCATCCAAAATCCTAGATTTGACCCCAAAAAACTGGTCTAAATCAGCATTCCCAGAGTAACTAACCATTTAGAAACTTAATTTGGTCCAAGAACACCAAGAAATAATTATACAACAAAAGCCCTAAAATTTTGGCTAAATTTCAGAAAAAGACAATAGTTATAGGGGCAATTTAGCAGAAGCAAAGTGCTGAAATTCGAAACTAACCACTCCACGATGATTCTCGAAAAATTCCACCAAAACAAACCAAAAAATTATTGAAAATAGTCTCCAAATGCCTATGTTATCACACCTTAAAATTAGCCAAAATCCATTTTGAAAATTCACTATACAACAGGTAAAATATGATTTTACCTTAAAAAATGCCTCAATTCAGACTTTTGACCTCACTAAATGAGTTCCTCACGAAAATCCTTCAGTTTAAACCCAAGAATCACTTCACTTGGACATGAAATACTCCTCACATTTCACTTCGAAGTTTCCAAAAATTTTGTCCTAAAATCCATTCAAACCAATAGCAAAAGTCAAATATTTACCTCAGATGGAGTGCCAATGATCAATTCTGACACTACCACGACATTCCTCTTGAAAATCTACCTGAAATGAACCCTTGAATCACACAATTTGAGCTCCAAATGCTCAAGAAATTGCATACAAAGTTTCTAATGCAAGCTGAAAATAAAAGGTTGCCTTCATACAGAGGTGTGGGTGCACTAGATATGGTGCGCTAGAGCACCAACAAATCATTTCTATTTTAAGGACCCCAATGGGGCGCTCGAAACTCATTTCGAACCCTGTATGCACTAATGAACTAAGCAACCTTACCAAATTTGACATTTCAGACTCAATGGCGCAGTCAAAATTTCCATATGAGGTCGTTACAACTAAATATGGGTCCCACTCTTCTAATCATTTTTAGTTAATTCGCCAAGAGATTCAGAATGATTCTAGAAGCCTTGAGAATTGAGCGAAGGGTCATTCTAGATCAAACTCGATATTTCAAAATTAATCGCACTGTCAAAATTTTTATTTGGGTACATTTTCTAGGAATGTTGACCAAAGTCAACCTGTGGCCAATTTTGAAGACTAAATTGCAAAACTCAATACAAATTCACACTAAAGGTCTTGGTTCTCGAGCAGACAATCCTTCTAGCCTAATTTGTCCATTCCGCACCTGATAAAACTGTCAAAATTCTTTTTGAGCCTATTTACCTACGTTTTGGATAAAAGTTAAATTTTTAGGGTATAAGACCTTTCCTATCATAAAAAATTACACAACTCCTTAAAGAACCAAATACCTATTCCGAGTTTGGTAGGGTATAAGACCTTTCCTATCATAAAAAATTACACAACTCCTTAAAGAACGATCAGACAATTGAGCTACCAGTGCCAGCAGGTCATAAATAATTTAGAGTTACTGTAGGAATACTCTAAACAGTAGAAATGATATAGTGTAGGCAAAATGACCTAGAAGGTCCATACAACATCTATTACTAAAAGAACTTTCATTCACAAAAGTAAGGACAATCACAATCTTAAGCTCGAAAACAATCACAATCTTAAGCTCGAAAACACGAGGACATCAGACCCGCATTCTTTGTTAGGACTACAGGCATTCCTATGAAGCCAACGATGCCAGGATAGAGCTTTGTCTTAGAGAAAAAACCCTAACTTACTCTAGAAACTGTAAAACTCTTCCAAATCCTTCTTCCTCTCCATGCTCCCCCTAACTATACAAGAAATACCTAAAATCAGTAGAACTACCCGAGAAAAACAAAATCAAGTCAAGATTCCCAAGTTGAAAAATATAGAACAATAGAAGAACTTAAATAGTTCTACCATCATAAATGTCTACCTTAACTCTAAACTTCATCATCTCTACCTATTAGAAGCATTATGTCAATCCCTATTTATTCTGAACAATCCCAATGCAGTCTGTATCTTATCCATCAGCCTTACATTACCAATATATGATGAATCATATGCAACCTCTAAATATTATAGAACCATACTGATTAGCATGAAGAATCTGACTTAGAGTAAAAGGTAAAATCATGCTTGCTCCCAGAAAATATTCACTCAGGCTGACATACTACATACTGAACTAACCAACCTGTCCTCATAGTTAAGCACCCCATTGACGACCATGTTTCATTAGACTCAACTCAAGTGACCACCTATCACCCAATAGACTTCTAGGAACTAACATTATAGGCCCATAAGCTGACGCTCCAATGAAATCAAGTTAACTGCTCTAATCTAAGATCTACTAAGTATGAAAGTAATAACAAACACACAACAATTGCTCAGAGGTGACCCCACCAATATTGACTCTACTCAACTAACAGTGTAACTACCAAACATAACAAAACTAATAATTTTACTAAAACACCCCCTTTTGATGCTAATCCCTCTACTGTAATCCAGGAATAGTAGGTCGAAGCCAATGATAGGCTTTGTCAAAGGAGCAGTAATAGCCCGATAACGCCAAATCTAATCAACTAATGTTGCGACTAACTAGCATGCCAAATGAAGCTTCAGTAGGACAATCATAAGTTTAAAAACTCCATGACTTACTTTGACCCCGTCTTGAAGATAAATATTTTAAGTAACTCAACCCTCCAACTGACTCACAACCAAAAGCCTAAAGTAACCATAGGACATTCCCATTTTGGTTCCAATTTATTATCCTTGATATTAAAGGCGATTAGTTCTAGAATTTCAAAATAGAGTGAATAATATGAATCCAGGGTAACCTTTAAGACTATTAGAACTTATTATCCTACCAAAAGGCCACACCTACTAACACAACAACCACCAAACCAAGTCATTCACTACTAACAGAAATCTACTACTAAACTAGGCACATATACAATCCAAGCAAGATAACCACAAAAATCACACAAGAGTCAAGGTAAGGCCTAAGTACTTGGTCATTTTTGGATTTATCTATGAAAATTACTATTTTACCCTTTCATAAGTTGCTTTAGTTCTATTTTGAACTATTTGAATGGTTAGAACTGAAATCCTGAGTTTTAAAACTTAAAAATATGAGTTTTGGTCTTTTTGAAAGTTTAAGTTGTTGAAAAAGTGAGTTTTTGTGTTATTCTAAATTTTGGAGGTCGGATTGGGGATCTGTTGATTCCTTTAGCTCTGGAATGTTTATACTGAACTATAGGAAGTTGCAGAACTGCATTTGGAGTTAAAATGAGGTTTTTGGGCTCAAAGTTGTGATTTTAGTCATTTTCGGAACCAAAGTTTGACTTTGATCAATATTCGAAGTTCGGATGCTCAGATCAGAATTTTAATAGTTCTAATAGTTCTGGATGGTGAAACTAACACTAGAAACGGTCTCAACATAATTTTTGGAGTTTTCAAGGGAAGTTTTTATATTTTGAGTTTTAAACTAGTTTATTTAACTTGAATCGAAAAATGTGGCGAGAAGATCTTAAAAATAATTTATGATGATTCCATTGATTTGGATTGCTATTTTTGGTATTGATACATATAAATTCTATGAAATTCTAATTTCATATGAGTTCCAAATACCTATTCCGAGTTTGGTTGAAGTTATGAGTTTGTTGGTGCATTATTTTTTGGTGCAGGGATACTTTCTACTCCATGTTGTTAGAGGAGCCTCCACGTTTGCAGAGGTTTTAGAAGTGTTACACTCTGTGATCGTGAGAACTTTTCATACCTGGATAATTTTAAACTCAAAAAACACCATTTTTAATCTATTTTCGAATTTCTAAGCTTTTTGCGGCAATTTTGAAGAAAGATTTTCAAAGATTTGTGTTGGGTAAGTGTTTCTAACACTAAACTAATCATTTTTTATGAGTTGTATCTTGATTTTATCCTTGATTTCATGAAATCAATCACCCAAAATTGGGGGGTTTTGGACTATCTTTTCCAAACTTTAATTATTGATTTCTCATTCAATTTAAATTCGATTTTAATGAGATTTTTTCCATGAACTCTATTTTTCTAGAAGAACATATTCCAAAATCAATTTTCAAATTTGAGACTTTTGAATTTTAGCCCTACGTTTGATCATTTTCCCCCTAAGCTTAAAATATGTCAATATGGCTGTCAAAATGCACTTCTTGATACGTAGTATCCAATTCTTTTTATAGTGGTTGATTGATCCGTGGATCATTTGGAGGCTTCAGTTAATTGAAAGCTTGTCCGAGTGCAATTTTGGCATCGAGGTAGGTTCGACTAACCTTTTGGGACTGAATTTGAGTTATTCATCTTTTCATGTGAATTGTAAGATTTAGATAGATAATTCTGTAATTGAGTTGTTGTGTTGAAATGATGATGGAAAGTGATCCCAGTTGACCCGAATTGTGGTGTAATCTTGATCTTATTGATTAATCAAGTTAAATTATGATGAATTGATGAGGATTTGCGGAATAATGTGACTAAATGAGTCTTGTGTGACCAATTGGGACGAGTAAGGTTTGGTATTATTGATATACTTGTATTGCTAGGTCGAGATAGGTTTGGGATCATTGTTATACTTGTATATTTGGGATGAGTCAGGTCCGGTACCATGGTCATACTTGCATATTTAGGATGGATTAGGTCCATAATATTGATATTCTTACATACTTGAGACGAGTTAGGTAACATTCTCGATTATTGATATAATTATGATGATCTAGAATATTATGATGGTTTGGGAATTAGCTGCGACACTTGATATTATTCTTTGAGTGCATATGCTCTATACAAGTTATCCCTGTTGTGGTGCTATTTATATGTCTGTATGTATAATTGGGTTGCACTGTTGATTTATATCTATTGTGTGTGGCTCGTAATGTCCCTTGATCCGGGTAAGAGGCAAGGGCATTATGATTCATGTTGGAACCACCCCCTTGACCCTAAATGAGGCAAGAGTGAGACTCATTCCTGTCATCTCTTGACCATGGGCAGGTGGCAAGGACTTGGCATCATATTATTACTTGACCACGGGCAGGAGGCAAGATTGTGGCATACTGATATTACTTGACCACAGGCAGGTGGTAAGGTTATAATACCCTTGGTAGTTGGCATGATTAGTTGTGCATTATATTTCTTGTTGTGGTTATATGACATCATGAATTCTTGAGGACAGATTAGCTTATTACTATGGTATATATATTGATTTCTAAATTGTTGAATTCAAAATCAATATTTGACGCACAGAGTTACTCAATACTTGATATTGGTGAGAGGAAATAAACATTTTATGAAATTAGTAAAGATATGTGAAAGCTGATTCAGACACTACAATCATCAATTCTTTTTAATATATGTGTTATATATATATATATATATATATATATATATATATATATATATATATATATATTATACTAACCCTTTTGGATGCAGTGATAAGGTTTTTCGTTATTATATGCTTGATTCAATTTCTCTTACCCAGTCGATGGAACCTACTGGATATATTTGGGTGTACTCACCCTTACTTTATTTCTTTCCAGCAGGTCGAGCACATTGTTCAGGACCGAGTAATTGATCATTCTATCTGAGTATTATCGATACTATCTAGATCTTAGCGGTGTGGCTCAGACTTCAAGTCACCATGGATCTTTGGATCTTCTTTTCATTTTTTTATATTTCAGAACTATGTATCATACATCAGAGACAATATTATATTTGCTTTTGAGATAGTTGTATTTATTCTTCAGTACCATTTTAGATGCTTTTGTACTCGTGACTCCAAGTTTTGGGAGATTTCTCATATCTTTTGAGTTTATTTCTGCTTTATTTATCTTTCCTTAGTAGCAATCTTGCTTTGGGTCGTGACAAGTTTGGTATCAGAGCTCTAGGTTTGTTGGGCTCATTAATCAAGAGTAGGGTGTCTAGTAGAGTCTCGCGAATTAGTGTGTGAATGTCGACACCAATTTTTGTGAGCTTACGGGATACTTGTTAGGAAAATTTTTCAAATCTTGCTTCAATTTGTGCATTCCTTTGTATCACCCATTTTAAAAGTGTCTAATCTACTCCTTCTGCGCAGATGCCGACTATCAGATCTCGTCAATTAGTGGGAAAGCTCGAGGCAACTGATTTGGCTCCCACCCAAGGTCGAGGTAGAGTTCAAAGTAAGACCAGGGGAAGATGACATGTTAGAGTGGAAGCTCTACCTCGAGGGCAGACTAGATTGGCTTCTCTAGAGCCTGTTCATGAGCTAGAGGGGCCTATGGATCCTATTCCATCACCCTCAGCCCCAAAGACTACACCTTCGGTTCAGGAGTTACTAATGAGGTTATTGGCTAGATTAGAGGGATCTTCTCTAGCCCCAGCTACTATTGGGATACTGGTTTCTATCACACTGGTTGGTCCTTCTATTGCTCCACCAGAGCCAGCTATGATTTATGTGGGTCCTTTTTCATCTCCAGCAGACCCACCATGACTGTTACTACTCCACTTCTGGCATCTAGACTAAGTTCAAGTACTCAGCTTCAGAGTTTAGTTGTTGCTCCATCTATTGCACCTCCCTTTTTTATGGTGCAACCATCTTTTACCAGCCTAGCATTGTCTACAGCAGAGCAGAAGACTTTGAGAGGTTTGTCCAGTTGGCTCCATTGCAATTTAATGGGACTTCTGGCGATAGAGCTTATGATTTTCTATTATAGTGTCAGGGCTGATTATGTAGTCTAGCTATTCTTGAGTCATATGGAGTTGCCTACACTTCATATTAGTTCACAGGCCTTGCCAAGGAGTGGTGGAGGCCAATGGTAGCTCGTCGACCTGTTGGATTTCCAGTTATGACCTAGGGGCAGTTTGCTGAGATATTCTTAGAGAGATTCGTTCCAACAACCTTCGAGATAGTCGCTAATATGGGTTTGATAGGCTACAATAGGGATCTAGGTCTATTTCTGACTACGAGGCTAGATTTTATGCCTTGTCAAGATATTCTTTATCTAGCATTCCTACTGAGTTTGAGAGGATTTGACGTTTGGCCAAGGGCTTGGCAAGGTATCTATAGGAGGCTATAACTTCCTTGGTTTTAGCTGGAGGTATTTTCCAGAGTTTTGTGGATCACAATGATAGAGCATATCATGAAGGATAGACAGGGTGGCGGGAAGAGGTTTCGTCAACATGGATAGTTTAGTAGGCACTCGCAATAGGATCGAGGGATTCATATGCAGAGCTATCAGGGCCAGGCAGTTCAGTGAAATTACAATAGGTAGAAATCTCATATCTGTTGCAATAACTTTCCTTCTCCGTATTCATAGATCGGCCTCTATATTCACGGAGGGTAATTCTCATTGACCTCCACATTCGCAAAGATAGTCTTCGTATTCATGGAGGTAATCTCCCTGTCATCCACATTTGTAGATTACTCTCCACGTTTGTATTTCGTCCCTGATAAGCTTTTAATCCATAAATCCTCCATTTTCCACTTTTTTCAACATTTTCAAGCTTTGTTGGGTGATTGTTGAAGAGATTTTATGGATAAAACTTTTGGGTAAGTGTTTGTATAATCAAATTAATTAATTTCCATCACTTTTATCTTGAATTTCCTGATTTTGGATATTTAAAATTGGGTTTTCCATGTCTTTGAATTAGGTTCTTTAATTATTGATTTCTCCCTCAATTTGAACTCGATTCTAGTGAGATTTTCACCTACAAACTTCTTTTCTCGAGTAGAATCATAATTTTTAGTCAATTTTTAGATTCGAGAACTTCAATTTTTACCTGTAATTTTGACCATTTTTCTTCTAAGCCTAATTCATGGCAGTATAGATGTTCAAATTCATCTTTTGATGTTTATAATCAATTCTTATTAGTGGTTTGTTGATATGAGGTCATTTTCTCGACATAAAGCTACTAAAAGCTTAGTTTGAGTGCGATTTTGGCATTAAGGTAGGTTCGGCTAACCTTTTTGGGACTGAAGTTGAGTTATTAGATAGGTTTATGTGATGATTATAATATTTAGGATGTTTCATGAGTAATTGGATTGATATGACAGTAATTTGGTGAAAATGCTATAGCTGTTATATTGGAATTATAGGAAATTGTGATTTTGTTGGTAAATTGAGATGATTTCTTGAGATTTGAGATATTTTGGATGTTATTGGGATAATTTAAGACTTGTGACAATATTTGGGAATTTGTATGATAATTTGATTGTAATTTGAGATACTTTTGAGAATTATGTGCACATTTTGGGATTTGCAAAGTCTGATTTCATTAGTATACTTGTTTATTGGTGATAGTATGATTATTTGAGATACGTTAGTGACTTATGGTACCAGTTATGACTCTTGGCATTATTCCCTGACTATATGATGGATATTTATCAGTGTTCTTATTATATTGTTATTATATACTTTGATTTGTGTCAATGATATGCATTCATCTTGTATAACATTTGTACTACTCCTTGACCATGCTAAGGTGGCAAGATTGAGATACTGTACCACTTTTTATAAAACCCCTTGATCACGCTGAGGTGACAAGGGTGGGATGTACCACTTTTTGAGATATTGTACCACCTTTTCTCAAACTCCTTGACCACACTGAGGTGGCAAGGGAGGGATTGTACCACTTTTAAAACCCTTTGATCATGCTGAGGTGGCAAGGGAGAGATTGAGATATTGTGACACCTCCTGACCATGTTGAGGTGGCAAGGTTGAGAAATTCTAGTATATGGTCTGACAAGACCCCCATGGGTTCTACCTTGTAGTCTTAACTCGGTAGATGTACACACCAACCTTGTGACGGTCGCGATTCCACCTCATGTATTGCGTTCATACATAACATTTGCATTGCATAAGTGATTATTATTGCTATCCTATTTCGCACTTACCTATATATTGTGTACTAGCCCCTTTATTGCAGGTAATAGGATTCATTATTATTGCATGCTTATCTAATTTCTCCTTACTAGTCGGTTGAACCTACTACATTTTGGTGTACTCACCCCTACTATATTTTCTCCTTGTAGATCGAGCATAGGGACTCTCCTGTTGTCACGACCCCAAAAATCAGGTGTGATGGCACTCACCTAACTCACTAAGGCGAGTCAGCATAACCCTAAACAACTCAATATAAGAATAAATGTGAAAGATAGAAACAACCTAGTAAGATAAATAACATAAAACATCGAAACTACAACTATCCCAGAAATTGTGTCACATGTACAAGCCTCTAAATGCAAAATACTCAAATGAAATATATGTCTCAAATATCTAGTCCTCATATAGAATATAACATAATAATGGATTCCTTGAAGGCCTACTGGAGATATAAGCAACTGCCTCATAAATGATCTGGAAGCACGATACTGTGAGTTAGAAAAACAAGCTAGGAGGATCAGGATCGAAAACTACAAAAATGTAGCAAGGTGAGCACCAAACCACAGGGTACTCAGCAAATGGAGACTAACCTAAAGTAAAGCAATGAAGAACACAGGTAACTCCTTAACAACTAACCACATGTCTCCGAACTACAAACCTAGACTCATAAAAGTCCCAACACAACATGTACAATATAGAGAAATCACATAACTATAGATATACTCATCACATAGCATCGCATCTCAAATAGCCAAATATAAACAAGTCAAATGATACAATAGATGTCTAGTCTCGTAAGGAATTCATATAATAATAACAAGTTGGAGTGATATAAGATGGAGTGAATGCCATGAGATGTAATTAATGTGATGTAATATCAAATAATTGTGATGCATTTCTATCTTATGACACACACCCGTCAATTACATCAGACCAAAACCCATGGGGGCCACACATGAACATGTATCCGTCGGAATAATTTTTCTTCGGCATTTACTTTCATATCTAGCCAAAACCATTTCCCTTCAACTTTTTATTTCCTTTCTTTCTTTCTTTCTTTCTTTCTTTTTCTCTAGCAAGAACCATTTCCCTTTGGCTTTTTATTTCATTGGATCATCAAGCAAGCACATAATAAATGCACAATAGACATGTTCATGGCAATGAATGATGCAAGATGTCCTTATGAATCATGTATTTCAATAATCAAAACCGAGTAATTCATAAGTACACAAGTATTCACAATATAATCCCGATCTCATCAAAATTTCAATGTATATATCAATTACATATATTATAAATCCACAATTAATTCACGAGTCAAAATTTTCACCATATGAACAATTACCCAATTTGAAATCTCATGATCAAAGCCTACAAGGATATAATGCTACCTCAAAGTATTCAATTACATACATATAGGAGTGTACAAGGTTCAATCATAATTATCAAAAGGTTAGAAGTCCACTTGCCTTAGATAAAATTTTAAATCAAGTCAAATCCAAAGCTTTCCCCTTTCTATGATACTTCGAACTACCAGAATTTGTTCAAATACAGCATCACAATCACTTTATGAATCTAATGATACTAAAATTAACCAATTCGGATAAAAATGGGAAAATGATGAAAAATTTTATGTCAGAAAAAGTAGTCAAAATCTGAAAATTAATACATGGGAATGTTTACCAAGTAATAACGAGTTCAACGGTGAAAATCATTTCAAAAATGGAGTTGAAATGAGGGAGATATCATCAATCTAGGATTGGATAACAAAGTCCAAAAAATATCCAAATTCTCTAATTAAACAAATTATTTGTTAAAAACATAATTTAATCGATGAAAATCTTCCTAAATCTCTCATACCTATGCTGCTCATCATCAGTAAAGGCAGCTACTGTTGGAATCTCAATAATCGGTATTGCTAGTGGCTGCTCCACCTGAACCTAGGTCTCAAGGACCAACTACTGATCCTAAGGTTGAACCCTAACTTGAGTCTGTGACATAAAAAATATATCAGCTGGGCTACCTTCCTATCCCAAAGTCTCAAGTACACCTAAAATTCTCAATAATGTATCCTCAAGTAGTGGTGCTGCAACAAACTCATGAGGAACTTGCTTTTTCTTAGGATCCATGACTGGCTTGGAGGAAATACCCTGCTCATAATTCTCACCAGTGTGGCTCATTAGCCCTGGCCTCTAGCTCATCCTCTAGCACAGGCCCTACCCCTAGCTAGGGTCTCAATTGAAATATCAGGGGATGCCTCGCCTCATCCTGTAGTAGCAATAGCTTTAGTCCTTGCCATCTGTCAAAAGGACATATGACCACCCAACACTTAGACAAAACCCACACACGATTTGAGTAGAATGAAGTAAAAGAGAATTTTCTAACAGTCTTCATAGCCTCTCAAGGATAAGTAACGAACGTCTCTGTACCGATTCTCAAGACTCTACTAGACTAGGCTTGTACACATGTGAGACCTATGAACCTGGGGCTTTGATACTAAATTTTCATAACCCAAAGTTCGAGTGTGATGACACTTACCTGACCCGCCAACGCGAGTTAGCCCAACCCATAACAACTCAACATAAAAATAAAAGCAGAAGATAGAAATAGCCTAATAAGATAAATAGCACAAGACATCGAAACTACAACTATCCCAAAACTAGTGTCATGTGTACACGCCTCTAAATATAGAATACTCAAATGAAAAAACATGCCTCAAATGTCTAGTCCTCAAATTGAACATAACATAATAATAGACTCCTCGAAGGCCTGTTGGAGATATAAGCAACTACATCACGAATGATCCGAAAGCATGATATACTATAAATCAAAAGACTAACAAGTAAGACTGAGCTCGCAACCTACAAAAATGTAGCAAGGGGTGAGCACCAAACCATAAGGTACTCAGCAAATGAAGACTAACTTAAAATAAAGCCATGAAGAACATAGGCAACTCCTTAACAGCCAACCACATACTATCGAAATACAAACCTGCACTTAGAATAGTCTTAATATATACAATATAGAGAAATCAGATGAATATAGATATAGTCATCACATAGCATCACATCTCAAAAGAGTTAACTACAAATAATTCAAACTATATAATAGATATCTAGTCTCTTAAGCAATTCATATTATAATAATAAGCAGGAGTGATATGAGATAGAGTGAATGCCATGAGATGTAAATAATGCGATGCAATATCAAATTATCGTGATACATGTCAGTCCTATGATACACATTTGCCGATTATATCATACTAAAATCCATGGGGGCCATACATGGACCATATATCTGCCTAAACTATTTTTCTTCGGCATTTACTTTCATATATAGCTGAAATTATTTCCCTTTGACTTTTCATTTCTTTTCTTTCTTTCTTTTTCTCTAGCTAAAACCATTTTTCTTCAGCTTTTCATTTCTTTGGATCATCAAACAAGTATATAATAGAAGCACAGTAGACATGTTCATGTCAATGAATTATGAGAGATGTCCATAGAATCAGGTATTTCAATTATCAAAATCGAGTAACTCACAAGTACACAAGTGTTCACAATATAATCCCAACCTTCTCACAATTTCAATATACACATCAATTAATGTACAAATTGCATGTATTACGAATATACAATTAATTCACAAGTCAAAGTTTTCACTATATGAACAATTATCCAATCCAATATCATATGATCAAAGCCTACAAGGATATAACTATACCCCCAAAGTATTCAATTCCATACACATATAAGTATACAAAGTTCAATCACACTTTAAAAAATGTTAGAAGTCCACTTGTCTTAGATAAAATTTTGAATAAAGTCAAATCCAAAGCTTTTCCCTTTATACGATACTCTAAATCACAAAAATCTATACAAATATAGTATTACAACTACATAATGAGTCTAATGACACTAAAATCAACCGATTCAGATGAAAAGGGCAAAATGATGAAAAAAAATTATATGCTGAAAAAAGTAGTCGGAATCTGAAAATTAATTAATAAAAATGTTCTCCAAGTAATAAGGAGTTCAACAGTGAAAACCATTTCAAAAATTGAGTTAAAACGAGAGAGAAATCATCAATCTAGGATTAGAAATCAATGTCTAAAAAATCCCCAAATTCTCCAATTAAAATCCCAAAATTATAATTTAAAAACACAATTTAATCAATGAAAATTAAAGAAATAGGTTACCACCCAATCGATTTGCTTTGAAAAACCTTGAAGTTCCCCTCTAAAATGAAGCTTGAAATATTAAAAATGGTAGAAACTAAATAAAAGTCGTCATTTAAAATTGGACACTGTTTAGTTAATCTTTGTTCTCCATGAGCACAAAGACCAACAATCCCCCTAAGCTCTATGAAGATGGAGTGGCCTTCTGCGAACACGGAGGAATCACTGCAAGAGCTCCGTGAACATGGAGACACCCTCCATGATTGAGGAGGTCAGGCATTATAACCCTTCACAAATGCAAAAAATAACCTGTGAACCCAGAGTAGTGATGTAATGCACCAGATTACAGCAATAAACTCAGTTAAGTGATAAAATGGACACTCAGGATCCATTCAAAACTCTGTGAACATAAACCAAATATGAAACTCTATCAGAAACAATATTCCATACTCAATAGAACCATCAGAATGCGAATTTGAGACATCCTTAGCTCGGAACCCGAGAAAAATTGTTTAAACTAGTTTCAAACTCAAAAACTCAAAATCATCATAGAAGCTCTAAAAATTGCAACAAAACCACTTCTAACGTTAGTTTCACTGTCCGAAACCACTGGAATTAACAAAATTTTGATCCGAGCCTTCGAACTCCGAATGTTGATCAAAGTCAAACTATGGTCCAAAAATAACCAAAAGAATGCAAATTTTGGCCTAAAATCTCCATTATACTCCAAATTTAGTTCCAAAAATTCTCCTAAATTTCTAATTTAAGCTATTTAAAAATCTTTCTTTAGCAAAACTTCAACTTTTTACAATGTTTTCAAAATTTGAATTTTAGATTTGACCAAAAATGACTCAAGGCAACTTTTGAGAAGGGAAAAATAGTAATTTGTACGAAAAGGCTGAACATGACCTCCGAGGTCATTACATCTGTGGTAGTTGATCCTATTCTATCAAAGTTCTTTTGCACTATCAGATTCAGTGATGAGGCTCAACTTCAAGTCACTCTTTTTAATCAGACTATGTATTTCTTTTTTTAGATAACATTGTATTTACTCATTCATATTACTTAGAAGCTCTTGTACTCAGGACTCTAGATTTTGGGATTTAAATTAAGTGTTGTGATTGCTTTTATTTTGATTTTGTTTTCTTTAGTCGTGATCCAGTGTTGGGTCGTGATAAGTTAGGTATTAGAGCTCTTGGTTCATTGGGCTCGTAAGTCAAGAGCGAGGTATCTAGTATAGTCTTGCAAATTAGTATATAGACATCCATACCCAACTTTGAGAGGCTACAAGGCACTTCATAGGAAAAAATTTCAGTCTTGCTTTTATTTGTGCATTTATTCATATCAACTATTTTGAAAGTACCCAATCTACTCCTTCTATGCAGACACTGATTACTAGAGCTGGACCGTCAGTGGGAGAGCCTGAGCCAACTAATTTGGCCCCCATCCATGGTTGAGGCAGGGCTTGTGGTAAGGCTAGGGTTATGGACGTGCTAGAGGGGCAACTCCATCCAAAAGTCAGGCTAGATCAACTTCTCCAGTGCCTGAATATGAGTCAGAGGGACCCACAGACCCTGTTCCACCATTATTAGCCCCTTATGCTAATTTATAGTTTAAGAGCTACTTCTATGAGTGTTGGCCAGAATGGAGAGAGCTTCTTCTACTCCTGTTATTCTTGATGCACCAACTTCTACAGTGCTGACTGGCCCCCTATAGCTCCAGCTAATCCACCTATGATTCATGTTGGTCCTTATTACCCCCAGTGATCCTCCTATGGCCTCTATTATTCCACCTCTGACTTCTCAACCGAGCACTAGTTCACAACTTCATGGGTTGTCTACTACACCGCCTAGATTTATAGTGCCACCATCTTCTGCTAGATCTATTATGTTTACTATCGAGTAGAAGAGTTTTGAGAGATATTTTTGGTTGGCTCCCTCTAGATTTGATGGTACACCCCTTGATAGGGCCTATGATTTTTATCAAAGTTCCAAGACTAGTTGTGTAATTTGTCTTTCCTCAAGTCACATGGAATTGATTATAGATCCTATCAGTTTATTGGTTAGCCAAGGAGAGGTGAAGGTTAGTTTTGGCTCGTTGACTAATTAGATCACCTGTTATGACCTAAGAATAGTTTACTAAGGTGTTCCTTAAGAGGTTCATGCCTTATATCCTCCAAGAGATTCGTCGAGATGAGCTTGACAGGATTTAGTAGGGATAAATATTGATATATAATTATAAGGCCAGATATCATGAGTTGTCTAGATATGACTTGTCTCGTACCCCTACAAAGTTAAGGGCATTTAGCCTTTTACCAAGGGATTGGTGGGGTACCTTCAGGAGGCCACAACTTCTTTAGTTCTAGCCAGTGGTACTTTTAAGAGTGTGATGGATCACACCTACATAATTGAGCGTATTAGACATGATCAACAGGGGACAGAAAGAGATTCTGTCAATATGGCCAATTTGGTGGGCACCCACCATGAGTTAGAGAGTTTCAGAGATAAGGCCATTAGGGTAGGGCAGTCCATGAGGCCATTCCCAAAATTAATATTATTGACAAGTCTAGGCCTATTCATACGGTTAGGGCACTCATATCAGAGACAAGAGCTCAGATCTTGCTACAGTTATGATAAGATTAGGTATTTGGCCATGCATTATCCTCAACATATATCTTTTGCCTAACCTATAGGGTCCTAACCAGCTCATGCAGCCCTGACACAACAGTCAGGGACACCTGTCAAAACATGAGAGGTGGTACTAGAGGAGGTCGAGGCACCGTAAGAGGTGGAGTCCATGCAGGCCCATACACTAGCGAGAGGTGTAGGGTATGTTATAGAGTTCGAGATCGAGCAGAGGTAGAGGTCTTTGATGCAGTTATTACAAGTATGGTTCTGGTGTGCCATCATTTTGCTTCAGTTTTATTTGATCCAGGATCTACTTATTCATTTGTATCAACCTTTTCCCATGGATCTTGATATTATACGTGTGCCCTTTGTTGAGCCTATTTGTGTTTCCAATCTAGTAGATGAGTCTTTAGTAATGAATCAGGTGTATCAGGGTTGTATTGTGACTTCATAGGGAGAGATACGACTGCTAATTTTATATTAATTGATATGGTTTACTTTGATATAGTATTGGAATGGATTGGTTATCGCCTCATCATGCTATTTTTGGTTGCCATATGAAGACAGTGACTTTATGTTATCTGAATTTGCCTCAGCTAGTGTGGACTGGTGCATCTAGTTGTTAACCTAAAGGGGTGATTTCTTATATGCATGTCTGCAGATTGATGGATAAGGGATGCTTGTCATATTTGGCTCATATTCGGGCTTATTCTTAGGAGTCACCATCATTGGAGACCACTAGAGTTGCTAGAGAGTTTATGGATGTGTTTCTGAATGATTTTGTTCTTCTGAATTGTGATATTGATTTTTTATTAATGTGGTGCCGAGCACTAAGCCCATTTCTACAATCCCTCTATCGAATGGCTCTAGCTGAATTGAAAGAGCTAAAAAAGTAGTTAGAAGATTTGTTGGAGAAAGGGTTCATCTGTCCGAGTGCATCTCCTTGGGGTGCTTCTGTCTTGTTTGTGAAGAAGAAGGATAGCACTATACGAATGTGTATTGATTATCATCAGTTTAACAAAGTGACCATTGACAACAAGTATCTTTTGCCTTGCATTGACGATTTATTCGACTAGTTGCAGGGTACCTTGATGTTTTCCAAGATTGATTTAAGGTTCGAATATCACCAGTTGAGTGTTTTAGAGTCTGATATCTCAAAGATAGCCTTCAAGACTCATTAGCCATTATGCGTTTGTAGCTATATCCTTTGGATTGACAAATGTTCTAGCCACTTTTATGAAGTTGACGAACCAGGTGTTCCAGCCTTATCTAGATATATTTGTGATTGTATTTATTAATGACATCTTGTTAACTCCAAGAGTGAGTCCGACTATGTACAACACCTGAGGATTGTACTTCAGAGGTTGAGAGAGGAGAAGTAATATGCTAAGTTTTCAAACTATGAGTTTTGGCTTGAGTCTGTGGCTTTTCTTAGGCATGTGGTGACCAAAGATGGTATTATGGTAGATTCGACCAAGGTAGTAACACTTTATGAGTGGGTTAGGTTAACATCCATGACTAACATATGGAGTTTTATTGGTTTGGTGGGGTATTATCGATATTTAATATAGGGATTCTCTTTTGTTGCAACCCTTTTGACTAGATTTACTCAAAAGGATGTGGCTTTTTAGTGGTCGAATGAGTGTGAGGTAAGATTTCTAAAGCTCAAGGATTTATTGACCTTATCACCTATTATTGCTTTGCCCAAGGAGGGAGTGCCTTTTGTGGTGTATTTTGATGCTTTTGTAGTGGGTTTGGGTGGAGTATTGATACATATAAAGAAGGTGATAACATAAGCTTCTAGGCAGTTGAAAGTGCATGAGAGAAACTACCCCATGCATGATTTAGAGTTGGTTGTAGTGGTTTTTGTATTGAAATTATCATAGGATTAACTTTATGGGGTGCATTGTGAGATCTTTACCAATCACTAGAGCCCTAAATACATCTGTTCTCAGCCAAATTTAAACATGAGATGGTGTAGGTGATTGGAGTTGTTAAAGGACTATGACATCTCTAGCCTATATCACCCGAGCAACGCGAATATAGTGGCAGATGCTTTAAGCCGAAAGGCCTCTAGTATGGGGAGTATGGCATTCTTAAGGGCGAAGGAGAGGCCCTTGGCTTTGGAGGTTCAGTCACTTGCTAAGTAGCTGGTTCGGTTGGATATTTTCTCCTCCTTAGAGTATTCTACCCTTTGTGGAGGCTAGGTCTTTATTGCTTGATCAAGTATATGCTCAACATTTTGATGATCCTTGGTTGTGCTTACTTTATGATGAGAGTGTTGAAGGGTGAAGCAAAAGCAGCTACTATTGATTCGAAGGGTATTTTGAGGATTAATGGTCAAGTTTGTGTGCCTCAGGTAGGAGATTGGGTGAGACTTATACTAGAGGAGGCTCATTGTGCTAAATATTCTATTTATCCCGGTATGGTAAAGATGTACCATGATTTGAAACAACACTATTGGTGGTGTGGGATAAGGGGAGACATAGTTGAGTTTGTGGCAAAGTACTTGAACTTTCAACAAGTCAAATATAAGCATCAAAGGCCTGGAGGTTTGATGCAAAGCATACCCATTCCTGAGTGAAAATGAGACCGTAGTACTGTGGATTTCCCATGGCATTGGGCAAGTTTGATTCTATTTGGGTGATTTAGATTGGTTGACTAAGTCAGCTCACATCCTACCGATGAACACTAGCTACAGTGTGGAGAAGTTGGCTAGATTGTATATTGGGATATTGTGTAATTGCACAGGGTGTCGGTGTCTATAGTGTTTGATAAAGGATCTTTGTTCACTTCCCATTTTTGCAAGGCTCTACAATGTGGTTTGGGTACGTGGTTGGATTTAAGTTTAGCTTTTCACCATCAAATTGATGGACAATCAGAGTGTATATTCAAATGTTAGCAGATATGCTTCGGGCATGTGTGATAGATTTTGGGGCCTGCTGGGATCAGTATTTGCCTTTGGTAGAGTTTTCTTAAAACAACAGTTATCATTTTAACATTCTGATAGCTCTTTTTAAGGCATTATATGGCCGAAAACATAGATCACCTATCAGGTGGTTTGATTTGGGTTCACCTGATGCTTTGGGGGTTTACTTACTTAGAGATGCTATGGATTGGGTTCGATTGATATAGAGTAGGTTGTTGCTGCTCAGAGCTGCCAGAAGAGTTATGCTAACAGAAGGACTAGATCTCTAGATTTGATGATTGGAGATAGTGTATGATTGAAAATATCACCCATTAAGGGTGTGATAAACTTTGGAAAAAAGGGCAAGCTCAGCCCTAGGTTTAATTGCCAGTTTTAGATCTTGAGGAGGGTAGATGAGGTTGCTTATGAGTTAGCATTTCCATCAAGACTATCAGTAGTTCATCGTGTGTTTCATGTCTCCGTGCTCTACCTATACTTTCCTTATGAGTCACATGTAATTTCTTATGATTTAGTTGAGTTGGATTCAAACTTGTCTTATGAGGAGAAGCCGATAGCTATATTGGACAGGCAGGTCTGGAGTTTGATGACCAAGGACATACCCTCAATAAAGGTTCAGTTGCGACACCATGCCATGGAAGACACTACTTAGGAATTGGAGTCAGACATGCGAACGAGATATCATAGCCTTTTTTACACTTCAGGTACTTTTCTTTCCCTTATGTTCGAGGACAAATATTATTTTTAGTGGTGAATGATGTAATGACCTTATTGGTCAATTTTTAGCTTATTTATGAAAATTATCATTTTTCCCTTTCATAAGTTACTTTGGATTTGTTTTGAACTATCTGTGTAATTGGAACTAAGATTTTGTGAAAAGTGAAAAATATGAGTTTTAGCATTTTTAGAAGCTTAAGTTGTTAAAAAAGTGAGTTTTTGTATCATGCTCAGTTTTGAGTGTCACATAAAAAATCCATCGATTGCATTAGTTCTAGAATGTCGAACTGGTCTAGGAGAAGTTACAGAACTACATTTGGAGTTAAAACAGAGATTTTGGAGCCAAAGTTGCATTTTTAGTTGTTGTCGGAGCCAAAATTTGACTTTGGTCAAGTTTCGGAGTTCAGAAGCTCGAATAAAAATTTTGACAATTTCAATAGCTTTGGATAGTGAAACTAATTCTAGAAATAATCTCGTACTTTTGGAGTTTTTGAGGGCAGTTTAGGTATTTTGAGTTTTAAACTAGTTTTAATGAGTTGTATCGGTAACTATGTCGAGGAGACATCAAAATCAAATTCTGATAATTTTGTTGAGTTCGAATCACCATTTTGGTATGGGTACATGTCTAGTTTGTATATTTTGGATTCCAAATGGACCCCGAGGGTCCGCTCCGTGAATTTGCAACAGGTGAAAATCTAATATATGATGCAATTACTTTTTGTCTGCGTGTTTGTGGATTGGCCTCCGCGTTCGCAGAAGGTAAGCCTCATTGACCTTTGCGTTCATAGAGGTAATCTCCATGTTCGTGGAATGTAATCTCCCTATGATTGGTGTTTGTGGATTTGGAACCAATTTTGCGGATTCCTCCCCGCGTTCGCAGAGGCTTTTCATCCCTGATCCATTTTAAATCCATAAATCCTCTATTTTCCACCATTTTTAATATGGTGATTTTTGAAGAGACATTTTGGAGAAAACTTTCGGATAAGTATTTCTATCATCAGAATAATTTATTTTCATCACTTTTTTCTTGATTTTGGATATTTAAAATTGGATTTTCCATGACTTTGAATTGGAAACTTTAATTGTTGTTTTCTCCCTCAATTTGAATTTGATTTTAGTTCACCCACAAACTTCATTTCTCGTGTAAAAATATAATTTCTAGTCAATTTCCAAATTTGAAAACTTCAATTTTTAGCCCAAATTTTGACAATTTTTCCCTTAAGCCTACTTCGTGCCAATATGGGTATCTAAATTCATCTCTTGACGTGTATAATCTATTTTTTATAGTGGTTGATTGATTGGAGGTCGTTTTGAGGCTTAGAGCTATCAAAAGTCTAGTTTGAGTGCGGTTTCAGCATTGATGTAGGTTCGGCTAACCTTTTCGAGAATGGACTTGAGTTATTGGACAGGTTTATATGATAATTGTAAGATTTAACATTTCATTAGTAATTGGATTGATATGACAATAATTTGGTGAAAATGATATATCGATTGTATTGGAATTGAAGTAAATTGTAATTTTGTTGGTAAATTAAGATGTATTTAGAGATTTGAGATATTTCAGATGTTATTGGGATAATATAAGACTTGTGATATCATTTGGGAAGTTTTGTCATAATTTGAGATACTTCTTAGAATTATATGCATATTTTAGGACTTATGAAGCGAGGTCTCATCAGTATACTTGGTTATTGTGATAACATGGAAATTTGAGCAATGTTAATAACTTATGGTACCAATTGTGACTCTTGGCATTATTCCCTGATTATATGATGGATATTTATTGGTATTCTTCTTATATTGCTATTATATACCTTGATTTGTGGCATTGGCATGCATTCATCTCATATTGCATCTATACTACCTCTTGACCATGTTGAGATGGCAAGATTGAAATACTGTACCATTTCTTTTATAAAACTCCTTAACCACGTTGAGGTGGCAAAGGTGAGATGCATCACTTTTTGAGAAATTATACCACCTTTTCTAAAATCCCTTGACCATGCTGAGGTGGCAAGGGAGGGATTGTACTACTTTTAAAACCTCTTGATCATGCTAAAGCAGCAGGGAGAGATTGAGATATTCTGACACTCCTTAATCATACTGAGGTGGCAAGGTTGAGAGATTCTAGTATATGGTCTGACGATATCCCCATGGGTTCCACCTAGTATCCTTAGCTTGGTAGATGTATACACTGGCCCTGCAATGGTCCTGATTCCACCCCTTGCATTGCATTCATATATCACATTTGTATTACATCATTGATTATTATTGTTATCTTATTCTGCTCTTACCTATATATATTGTGTACTAACCCCTTTGTTGCAGGTGATAGAATTCTTCGTTATTACATGTTTATCCAATTTCTCCTACCCAGATGGTTGAACCTACTCGGTACATTTGTACTCACCCTACTATGTTTATTCCCTGCAGATTGAGCACAGGGACTCCCCAGTGATAGTTGATCCTGTTCTATCAGAGTTCTTCTTCATTATCAAATTTAGCGATGAGGCTCAAACTTATAATCACCGTTATTTCTTTGAGATTTCTTTTGTTGACATCTATATTAGATCATGTATTTCTTTTTGAGACATTGTTGTATTTACTCATTCATATTACTTAGAAGCTTTTGTACTCATGACTCCAGATTTTGGGATTTAAATTAAGTGTTGTCTTTACTTTTATTTTCATTTTATTTGCTTTTTTCATGATCCAATTTTCGATCGTGACACTGCCACCCTTAGCTCCAACCATCCACAGTTGCTTATTTCTATTTTATTATTATTTAGACTAGTCTTTATTTTGTTCTCAAAGATAGCTTGTAGTGTTATTATACTTTGTAAAAGTCTTGTACTCATGTTTTATGTATTAGAAGCTTGATTATTTATTGATGCCGGGTTTGGGGTGGGGTTCCGATATTTTATTTCTTCAGCTTCGTATTATCCTCTCCATATTTCTTTAGCTTCGTATTATCTTCTCCTTGTTTTCGTAGATTTTACTTCCTCTATTTCTTATTTCATAGATGTAATTACACAATATATATATATATATATATATATATATATATGTATGTATGTATGTATGTATTGCATGAACTTGAGATTAAAATGAACTGAAATATATTTTGATAGATTAATTGAAGTTCTCCATTATGTTGATATATATTAAAAAATTAGGAGTCATCTCCTCTAAATAAAATGTTAATGTTGGTATCAAATTAGGAGTCATGTCTTCAATATAATCTGTTTAATATTGGTATATATGAATCCATGCATCATGTTCTTTATATAAATGTCTTTAATAGTTGTGACACCCCATAGCTCTATTCTTACATGCACCTATGTTTCAAGACTCATTCTTACATATAAGAAGTGGATTAGGGTCATGAAGGACCTGTAGTACTTAGCCGAGTTTAAAACTTTTCGATAAATTGAGTTTTTAGTGTTAGAATATACAAGGGTCAACTTTAAATGATCATAATGCTTAACATTACAACAAATTAGGTGGCCCATGACCTACCAAATGAAAGGACTTTGAATTAGCTTTCCAGCGCAATTGATTTCATCTTTTTTGGAGTTCGAACTCAAAAGATATGGTCGTTTTACTATAGACTACCTCAGCATGTCTATACCTATGAAACCTATTACAGGCCGTGGTTTGAGTTACGACCCGTCTGCTAACTCGTGGTGAAAATTCTTAAAAACCCATTTTTCATTCCCCGATTTTATGCACCAACCTACGGGTCATAGACAATTCTATGGGCCATAGATTGAGCTCCTGGAACCAATCTAGAGATGCCAAAATTTGCCCAAAAGTTCACAGAAGGGTTCGTACGGGCCATAGAAGTTTCTATTGGCCATAGGTGGGCCTGTAGATGAAGTTGACAGCTTTTTAAGAAAGGTTATTTTGGTCTTCTCCAACCTTTTTAAACCCTAATACTAACTTTTTACACATAAATAAAGCCTTAAACACGTCAATTCAACCTTTTTATGCTAAAAAAACCCTCTCTAACTTAAAGTAAGGTTTCAAGGGAGAAAAAGGCTAGGGTTTAAGGATAATCATGTGAGTTTTTCCAAGCTGCTTGAAGATTCAAAACTTCCAAGTATGTAAGGCTAACCAAAACACAGAGTATGTTCTTCCATGTTCCCCATAACCAGAATTGATGGAGTTGTGAATGAACTGAGCCTCCTTCAAATGTATCTTGAAGGTTTCTCTAAAATCCTAATGTATTCCTATATGAACTTGCATGAATTACTGTTTTTATAAACTAAATACTTTAAATAGATGATTTTGCCTTACTACATGAACCCTGACATGAATTCTTGTTCTTTTTACATATTTCACTTAAATGGATATGCATTGGTATAATTTGAGCCTAAAGAGTCTATGGAGTCCCTAAATGCTTTGACTTTACTTTTGTTTTCCTGAATGTTATGAGTTAGAATGATGCATGATAAAGTCTTTATGAGTCAAGAGTTGAACCTTAAAAGAATGTAACCAAGGAGTTGATATGATGAATTGAGTTGACAAATATTCAATGAGGCTAGATGATTGAGTTAACCATAGGGTTGATGTCTTATGAGCATATTGAGTCTTGAGAGGAGTATTAAGCACCGAATTGAGTAAGAGTAAGTCCAACTTGAACTCAATAACTATGTAGCTGGCGTAGGAGAGAATTGAACTATAAAATCAAATGTTTCCTATTGTCCCCAAAAAGGACTTAATGTTACTAATTTTGGATCCACTGATGGGATGTCCTATACCCTGGCAAGATATTGGATAGATGTGGTAACAACATTGCTTCGTTGTATCATCACCGGCTCATAGGTGATGGTTGTTGGTTAGAGGAACTCCTAAACAGGACTTGATAGTACTCTGAGTGGATTTGATTAGATAGTATATGAGTGGTCATTATCTAAACTACATTCTTACTTTAGACTATTGACTTGCTGATTGAGTTTCCTACTTCTTGAGTTGATCTATTTGAGTTAATGCTATTCTTCCTTTCTGCCATTTTAAATACTCATACATTTCATGTACTAACATCCATTTGGGCCTGCATCTTTTCATGATGCAAAGACAGGTACTAGCATTCATCAATAGGTGCCCTGTTGAGGACATCGGCCATTTGCTTTCAGCTGATTGGTGAGCCCTCCCTTACTTTTGGAGGATATCTTGTTTCTGTTCTAGCTTTGATTTTGTGCTTATTTTATTCTATTTAGAGGTAGCCATGGGTCTGTCATTGGTAATATTTAGTCAGATAATTTAGAGGCTTCATAAAGTAGACTGTTGAGATATGATTGTATTATGTTTTGACTAGTTTCTTTCATATTAGTCTTACTTAGTTGATGGATCCAATTTTATGGACCAACCTACGGGTTGTAGACACTTCTATGGGTCATATATTGAGCTCATGGAATTGATCTAGAGACCTCAAAATTTGCCTGAAAGTTTACGGAAGGGTTTGTACGGGTCGTGGAAGTTTCTATTGGCCATAGGTGGGCCTATATACGACTTTGACAGCTTTTTAAGAAAGGTTATTTTGGTCTTTTTCCACCCTTTCAAAGCTAAAATTGATGTTCTTACACCTAAATAAAGCTCTAAACATGTCAGTTCAGCCTTCTTAGGCTAAAAACACCCTCTCCAACTTAGAGCAAGTTTTTAAGGGAGAAAAACACTAGGATTTGAGGATAATCTTGTGAGTTTTTCTAAGCTGCTTCAAGATTCAAAACTTCCAAGTATGTAAGGCTAACCAAAACACAGAGTATGTTCTTCTATGTGCCCCATAACCCGAATTGATGAAGTTGTGAATGAATTGATTCTCCCATAAATGTATCTTGAAGGTTTCTCTAAAATCCTAATATATTCTTATATGACCTTGCATGAATTGTTGTTTTTATGAATTAGATACTTGAAATAGATGATTTTACCTTACTACATGAACCCTGACATAAATTCTTGGTCTTTTTACATATTTCACTTAAATGGATATGCATTGGTATAATTTGAGTCTAAAGAGTCTATGGAGTCCCTAAATGCCTTAACTCTACTTTTGTTTTCATGAACGTTATGAGTTAGAATGATACATGATGAAGTCTTTATGAGTCAAGAGTTGAACCTTAAAAGAATGTAACCAAGGTGTTGATAGTTGATATGATGAATTGAGTTGACAAATATTTAATGAGACTAGATGAATGAGTTAACCATAGAATTGATGTCTTATGAGCATATTAAGTCTTGGGAGGAGTATCGAGCACCAAATTGAGTAAGAGTAAGTTCAACTCGAACTCAATAACTACATAGCCGATGTAGGAGAGGATTGAACTGTAAAATTGAATGTTTCTTATTATTCGAAAGGAGGACCTAATATTACTACTGATGGGATGTCCTATACCCTGGCAAGATATTTGATGGATGTGACAATAACATAGTTTTGTTGTATCATCACCGGCACATCAGTGATGGTTGTTGATTAGAGAAACTCCCAAATAGGCTTTGATAGTACTCTGAGTGTATTTGACTAGATTGTATATGAGTGGTCATTATCTAAATTGTATTCTTGCTTTAGACTCTTGACTTGCTAATTTAGTTTCCTACTTCTTGAATTGATCTATTTGAGTTGATGTTATTCTTCCTTTACATGTTTCTTTCTGTCATTTTACATACTCATACATTCCACGTACTAACATCCATTTGGGCCTGCATCTCTTAATGATGCAATGATAGGTACTAGCGGTCATCAACAGGTGCCCCGTTGAGGACCCATTTGCTTTCAGCTGATTGGTGAACCCTTCTTTACTTTTGGAGGATATCATGTTTCTGTTTAAGCTTTGAGTTTACACTTATTTTATTCTATTTAGAGGTAGCCATGGGTCTGTCATTGGCACCATTTAGTCAGATGTTTTAGAGGCTTCATAGACTAGACTATTGAGATATGATTGGATTATGTTTTGACTAGTGTCTTTCATACTAGTCTTACTTAGTTGATGGATAGATTGTTTGGTCTTTGGTCTTTTATTATCGTTTGTTATTTCTTTTCTTTGAGTATTCTTATTCACTGATGCCTTTTTGCTATTAGAATGTGATTGAATGACTGTGATGAGGCCGAATGGTTTGGTTGGGGGCTAACAATAGTCTCTGAGTGCCGGCCACACTAAAGATACCCTCCCGAGGCGTGACAATATTTATATAAAATTAGGAGTCATGTCTTCTATGTAATTACAATATATATATATGAACTTGATAATAAAATGGACTAAAATATATTTATACTTTGATAGATTAATTAAAGTTCTATATTATGTTGATATATATTTTCAAAAAAACTTAAAAATACAGTGAAATTTTTGAAGATAGAAGAAGTTGATTTATGTGTATTAAATCAATATATATTTGGATTTCATTCAAATATACTTGGTACAAATTATATGTAAATATTAAATTGGTATTAATTTAGATTTCACTAAGATAATTCAAATGCTAACTTTATATTAGTTTATATGTATTAAATCAATATAAATGTGAATTTCATTAAAAATTTTGAAGAACTAATTTTATGTTTGAAGAAAGTATAATAATTGAGATTTGAAAATGATTTTTATGTGTGTATTAAAATGATATCCCATAAAATGAAATTAAATTGATGCATGTATGCAAATCTATTCCGTAAAAAATAATAAAATTTGAAAATAAAAAAAAAAAGAGAGAAAAAGTCCTAATAGGACTACTAGGTAATGAAAGGAAAAAAACAAGAAATAACTTTAGCATTTAATAAGAAAGTAATAGTGTATTTGATAGAAAAAGTCCTATTATACTAGCATTTAATAGAAAAAGTGCTACTATGAGATGTGCATTTAATAAGGAATAATAGTTGTCATAATCCCATAACTATCATTATGATATGTGCATTACAATTGCGCATTCGTTTTTGTTATATTAGGCAACTTTTCTATTAAAATCTAGATAATCTTATTATTATTAATAGGGAAAAAACTCAGATATGCCATCGAACTTTGAGAAAAGGTTCATTTATGTCATTCATTAAAAGTTTGGCTCATTTATGTCATTATCGTTTCAAAAAAGACTTATCTATGCTATTATTTTTTAACTCTGATTTTACAAAATCAGTTAAACAACTTTAAACAATTTTAAATTAGAGTTTTGGATCAAATATAGTCTTTTTGGCCATTCTTCTTCAAGAATGCCTAGAACACATGAAGAACACCAAGAACTCCCAAAATTTCAACTTCTTCAAATTTTCATTAAATCACCCTAAATTTCAAGAGTAGCGTTTCTCCATGTTAGATACAAAAACTCAATATTTGTTGATCTCAGATTCAACTTAACTCGACAAGGTCTACTTGAAATTTTTCTTCAAAGTTCCACAACACTAGGTGAAAGAAATATTCCAAAAAAAAAAGAAAGAGAAATTAGTCCTAAAATTTTCTTTGATTCATATTTTTATTTTCTTTTAAATACTAGATCCTTATTTCTTAGTATTTTTGAATCTATGTTCAAAATTTCAATTAATATTTTTTGAGTTTATGTTCAAAATTTTAATTAATTTAGAGTTAAGTTGATTTTACCATTACAGAGGGTTAAAGTTTTGAAACTTTGAAGAAAAATTTCAAGTGGGTCTTGTTGAGTTTGGTTGAACTTAGAGCTCAAAAGATATTGATTTTGGTATCTAACTCAGAGGAATGCTACTCTTGAAATTTGGGGTAATTTCGTGAATATTTGAAGAAGTTGAAAACTTGAAAGTTCTTGGTGTTCTTGGCTCTTGAAGAAGAATGACCAAAAAGACTACATTTGATCCAAAAATCTAATTTAAAAGTGTTTAAAATTATTTAAGTGATTTCACAAAATTAGAGTTAAAAAATAATGGCATAGATGAGTCTTTTCTCAAATGGTAGCCAAATTTTTAACGGATGCCATAAATAAGTATTTTCTAAAAGGTCGATGACATATTTGAGGCTTTTCCCTTATTAATAATAAGTAATCTATATTTATCATTTATGAAACTTTCTCTTTAATAAATTAGTTTCATGCCCCTTGAGGGTACCCTAGATGTGGCCGGCACTCAAAAACAATTGCTAGTCTTCGAGCAAACCACTTGGTTTCATCGTCACATCTACTCAACAGTGGAAGAATACTCATGTAAAAACATTTAAAGAAAAGACAAAGATGCCATAAATAGTTTTCAAAATAAGTAAGTCTGAACATGAAATACTCAATAATAATCCACTCTAGAACTATGAAGCCTCTACTCTAAACGTCTAGAAGGTACCATGACAAGTCATGGCTACCCAACTCAAACCAAATAAATAAATTGAATAAAATAAAGACAGGCTCCTCCGGATAGCAAGGAAGCCTCACCAAAGCTTTGGGTACTCGGAATCTCTGAACCTCAATGGTGCGCCCGCTGAAGTCATCTATCTCCTATATTTGCATCATGAAAATAATGTAACATCGAGTGACATCAGTACGTGAAATGTACGGTATGTAAATTGGCTCAAGTAGAAAATAGGTTCAGCCTTAACCAATCAACTCGACTCAAGATTCCACTCCTCCTCTCATAACTCAACTCAACTAAAATGATGCCAGTTAAAGGTTTTGAAAATCATGCTTTGAAAATAGGCTTATTGTTTAGTTTAATCCAACTCGTTTAAAAAAAGTCATGATCTGCTCAACTCAAGTGCTGCTTGGAAGTTTCTCAAACCAACATAACTCTCCACCACCATGAGTTTTAGCTGTTGTACAATGAAAACACTTCATTGTCATGCCCGCCCTAAACTTGCCATGGTAAAGGGCGTCAACCTCTACCTCTCTCTCAGATTCAAA